>CM075854.1:102075560-102234834 GCA_037975125.1 Latrodectus hesperus
AAAAATACATGAGGAGATATATATTTTCCTCCTATCGCATTTTACCCATTAAAGTACATTCGTGTTCAGAATATTTTTCTTCTGTATAAAAAATTCTCCATCAGCAAAATTATTTGCAAATTACTGGGAAATTACTCGGGTTCCAACAAAACTTAGAAATCGAAGTAGAAAAAAAATAAAGTTTAACAAATCAAAATAATCAAAAAAATGTGTTTTTTTTTTACAGTTTTTTCGAGAATAACTTCAAGGAAAAAATATTACCAGACAAGTAAAACAATTCGCCTGTCCTCGATTAACTTAGAAACGTTAGGGTAAAACAATAAAGTCAGTGTTCAAAAACTCTAAGATTTTTACGAATGATAATTTTTAGTATGAATTGTGGTTATTATATGATTTGTATGAAAAAATAATTTGTTTCAGCTTGGTTTAAAACGTTATGTTAACATATTTTTGTCGCCTGTTCTAAATAATTATAAAATGGAGGGAAGAAAAAGGTTTTAAAATCTGCACACTTTGCAAGGAAGCTTTCACGTGAAAGGAATGAGAGGTGTACTTTGTAAAGTGTCAAAAAATTTTTGATTCGTTAAAAAGTTATAACCTTCAAAAACAGTGCAGTATTATTTGAATATTGGAGACAACTCATACATCTTTAGTCCTTCAAGAATCGACTAAATGTTAATTGAACTAAAAATCCTTATCTTTAAAGAATTGAGACAATTAGCTTCACTGAAAATTATTACTGTTAGCTAAGTTAGAGTCTACCTCAAAAAAATATCAGAACAGGAATACATTTTTGTAACCATTCAGAACTTTGACGAAGGATATGATAACATTTATAATTAATTATTCGTAAAAATTCCACAAAAATGGCGAATCAAAAATCAACCACTAAAGAAAAACACAGTCTAAATCCGGTTTATTAGGCATTGAAGTTAATGAGGTCTAAATAACAGGTCTGGGTGCCGCAAGCTATGCCGCTACAATCTATTATAGAGTTTAGTACTCGTATTAATCAGCAAATAACTAGTTGGGTAGTGCCAAATGATTAAGAGTGCTACAATCTTTCAGCACTACCCACCAATAGCATTTATTTCTATAATTCTAAATGCTGGACTCATATGACAGTAACAAATGCAAGTTGATACCTACCTCTTCACCAGGTGTCTTCATATATATATATATATATATATATATATATATATATATATATATATATATATATATATATATATATATATATATATATTTCTGGCCATTAAAATTGCTACACCAAGAAGGAATGCAAATAACAGAACGATATTTATTGGACACATACATTATAGTGGGAAGAACAAGTGATTAGATTTACAGGAAATTAGGATGTATAGATCTTGAGAAATCAGTACCCAAAGCAGCCACCTCTGGCTGCAATAACAGCATTTATCCGCCTAGGCATGGAGTCAAACAGAGATTGTATGGCATGTACGGGGATCTCAGTCCATGCAGCTTCAACACTATGCCACAGTTCATCGACAGTAGTGGATGGTGAGTGATGGCGTGCCAATCGCTCAGCAACCATTGACCACACGTTCTCAATTGGTGACAGATCAGAGAACGTGTTGGCCAGGATAACAGTCGAACCTGTTCTGTATCAAGGAAGTTCAGAACAGTACGGGCAACATGTGGTCATGCATTATTCTGTTGAAACAAAGCATTAAAGAGGCCTCGAAGATAGTGCAGAGCCACGGGCCTTAACACATCGGAAATGTAACGGTTGCTGTTCAAAGAGCCGGTAATGCGAACAAGAGGTGATCGAGACGTGTATCCAATGGCACCCCATACCATCACTCCAGCAGGTGGGCCAGTATGGCGATATCCAATGCAAGCTGGCAATGCGCGTTCTCTACGATGCTTCCAAACACGGATGCGGCCATCATGGTCCTGTATACAGAACCGAGATTCATCTGTAAAGATGACGTGATGCCATTCCCGCGTTCAGGTTCGTCGCTGATCACACCACTGAAGGCGCTCCTGTCTGTGACGCAGCGTCAATGGTAGCCGAAGCCATGGTCGCCGTGCAGACAATCCATGCTGCTGCAAACGTCGTCGAACTGTTCGAGCAGAAACTTGTTGCCTTGCAAATGACTCCATTTCTCGACTCAGGGTTCGTGACGTGGCTGTCGAATCCCTTGTGACCATGCGGATAAGATGTCTGTCTTCTCTACTGTTAGTGAGGGAGGGTCGCTGATATTCTGCATGACATTCCGTATGATTGTCCTGAACTCATCGATTCCATATTCTGCTAACAGTCATGGGGTCTCGACCGACGCGAGCAGCAATATTGCGGAACGATAAACCGCAATCCCGGTAGGCTATAATTCTTCTTCGATCAAAGTCAGACATGTGCTGATAGGCATTTCTTCTTCTTACACGAGGCATTACAAGAACTTTCTTTGCCGAAAACAACGTTGAAACGGAAATTGAGTATGAGAAAACTGCTGTCAAATCTCTGGTTTTATACACATTGTAGATGTCGCTACTGTCGCCTGCTTTGTATGAATGCGCTGAAAATCTAATCATTTGCATATCACAGCAAGTTCTACCTGTTATGCAAATTTCAGCTGTGTGGTGTGCCGCTTTCCTGGTGTAGCAATTTTAATGGCCAGTTGTGTGTGTATATATATATATATATATATATATATATATATATATATATATATATATATATATATATATATATATATATATATATATATGGCCCCCAGAATGATGCAATTTAGCTGAGAAAACTATGATGTTAAACTATGGTCCATTTTAGTAATTGAATCATTGTCTAATTAAGTTATTCATACCCGCGCTTCTCAAGCAACATTATAGAAAAACAACAATGGTCCTCACAGACAGAAGTCATTCAATCAACCATTCTAAAGCAATGTTCACAGAGAAAAACGATCCACTCTGACTCTGTAGGCACATGTCAACATGTAGCACATGATGTAAGAACATGCACACACACATTTCCGTAAGTAACTTCAGTAGTTATGACCTTCCTCAATCAAAACTTAAAATGCGCTTAGGGCATATTTTCTTTTAATTCAAGGTGTAGTAAGAGGTAAATAGAATCAACAACAATGAAAATGATTTCGAGAAACTGATGATGATTTCAATGAAAATGATGTAAGAAATAATTTAACGATTTATTTTTTACGCTTTGAAATTTTACCTTTTACACAGATTGATGGTGAGATCACTTTTATTTGGTTTTAGAGAAAGTAAGGAAACAACATTCATTTACGTATCCTAACATGCACTAGTTTTTATTCAAACTTTGTAATTGATTCATTGAAAAAATATTAAAAAATTTAACTCACACTATAAAAACTAACTCACAATTATTAAAAGGGAAGGTTTATAACGTAACAGTTAATTTTCTGTTTTTAAAAGTTATAGTGATTAATAAAATACACAGGGAAAGTTTTTCATTTCATATAGATTTTACGACTGACTTTGAAATGGTTACTTTTCAATCAAAGTTCTTGTCATTTTTCACTATATAATTTCATGAAATATTTTTAAATAATTCTTATTTATAAGAATATTTTATTATTTATAATATAAATAATTCTTATTTATAAGAATTATTTTAAGTTGATTATATACAGCTAGTATATAATACATTAGAGTGGCAAGTGAATTACCTTATAGCACCACTGAATATTCCTGCTACAAATACACCTGGTAAACAGGGCATAGTTCCTAATGCATCCATCACAAACAGGGGAAGAAGCTACAATATAAAGAACAGCACTGAAATATGTACCAAAGTTTTACACTTATAAGTTTCATTTACTGTCTTTGAAAGAGACATAAAGGAACAAATATTTATTACTATAAAATAACGCATCATTATGTATCAAAATTTAAATCTTTAAAAATTTTTTAGTTAGCAAAGTAATTAGTTTTATCATCAACGCCAAATTAAATTATAATAGACACAACAATAATTAATTTTGATTTTTGCAAAACCACAAAAGATTTAATGGAAAAGTTTTAATTGATTATAAAATTTTGCCACTTACTTGGTCAGGAGCACTAACTTGCTTTGTCTTAATAGGATCGCATTCAAAGTATTTGGCATAGATCAGTAATCCTGCGAAAGTTGTTACTGATACTATTGTCGCTAAGCCAGGTAAGTTCAACCATATAGCTCTAGGAAAACAACATTATTGAACATAAATATGCATAGTTATATAAATTAAGTTATAAAAATTCATTATATAATTTCCTAATAATTGTTTGCTACAGCATATTTCGTATTTCCACTGGAAAAATATTTTTTATTTTCATTTTTTGTGAAGTAAAATCTAAAAATATTACAGCTATTCATTTAAACGAATAGTTCTAAGAAATAATAATTGAATCATTTTGCCTATTAAAAATTATCTTTATTTTATGATTCTGTTATTTTTTATTTAGAGAATTACTTATATCTACTCATTAAAATTTAAATATAATATAAAATTTTGCAGAGAATAGTTGTTTATTAACTGTTTTAGCATGTAGTTATTATTATAGCATTAGCATTTAGCATTTATTTAATATATATATATATATATATATATATATATATATATATATATATATATATATATGCATATTATTATATTGTAGAAAGCAAAATTAATTGGCATAATTATGTATCTAACACATAAATTTTGCAAACTTTTAGAAAACTAAAATTAATAGTACACCTGTTTCAAGATAAATTTTTGTGAGATCATTTATATTTGGGAGTATAAAAATTAAGTAAAATTTAACGCCCCACACAGAAATTAGAAAAACTAAAAATTTAAGAAAATTTTTTGTAAATGTTTAATTTAATATTCTTTATTATATAAATTTCCTTCCTTCTAGCTTCTCTGTTTTTCCCCTTTTCTCTCATCAAGCCTTCGCTCAACATTTTGGAGGTTTGAGTCTCAGCTCAGGATGTGGATATTTGGAGTCTTTTGGAGTCCACTTTCAACTGCAGGTCCCGACTGAAGTAGGCATAAAAAGTGACCGTAAAGCTACCGAAAAATCGATTTTTTTTTGTAGACATCTCCTAAGATACTTCGAATACTTCAAATTTTTTGATCATAAAAAAGCATGCTCATTCATACTAAAAAGACTTATAAATTTTGCTGCTGCATTTTATTTAATGATACTAAATTTTAACAATTGTGTATGTTCCCTAATATTTTTCCCGAAGCATATAGTACTATTTACTTTTTGATAATCTCTTCACACAAAGAGATAAATTTAAGAAATGAATCACAAAAAAGTTAGAAATATTAATACTTTTAGTCTAAAAAATTGTTATTGGAAATATCCATTGACTTAAATAGGAAAACACCGAGAAAAATTCTTAAAATCTTGTAATTTTTGTAAGGATAATCCACTTAAATTACTCACCGATATAAGCAATTTATATATATATAATCAAGAAGGATCATCTCACTGAAATATCTTCATGATTCTTTATATTCTATTGCTACTTTTGCATGCACGTGCCCTTTTCTTTTCTTGATTCTGGATACTTAATTGCTACTTTTCCATGTGCATAACATTTCCATTTGCTGATTTCACATATTCCATTGCTATTTTAGCATGCACATGCAATTTCTCTCGTAGGGCGATTTATTAAAGTTTAATCATTGCGGAAACATCTGTATCATTCTATATATTCTATTGCCACTCGTGCATGCACATGCCGCTTTTACTAGTAAAAAGCTTTACTTAAGCCCCTTCAACCATTAAACATCTGCATTGTTCTACTACTTGATATATATATATATATATATATATATATATATATATATATATATATATATATATATATATATATATATATATATATGTGCTCCTTTCTTTTATGTAACAAGACATTTTATTTTAAGTGTGTTGTCTAACACAAAACATTATCAACACTAAAAATAATGCCTTATTATCAACCTTGAAAGACGATAGAACCTTTCACTGAGAGAGAAGCATTTTATATCCCAGGGATCCAGCAACATTGCGCAATATCTGCAGAAAATGTTATCGCGTTTATGTATTCTCTTCACGACATGACCCTCTTCTACAACATCCACGGCTGTCCTCTATCATTTGTAATCGTGGATGCTACTTGAATAAAAAACTGCGTAAACGTGTCGCTTTAATTTGATATTTTTGTTTCTGCTTAGATTTTATATGCTATTGTTTTGCTTTCAAGGTAAAAAAATCATCTGTATCGTTTATTTTTCTTAAGACATCGCATATACATATATTCATGATTTTTATTTACCTTAGACTATATTACACTTAAAGTCTAAAAGTAAGTAAAGTTATTAAGTTCTTTTTAACCAATATAGATTAGGTTAAATAGAAAAGAATGTGAATATTGCATTTATGCGAGATGTATGACCATATGTTTGTTAGTACTTGCGTACAAACGCTTTTATCAACGTCATTTACAGTTATATTATCTAATTTTCAAAATATCATTATCATAAAATTACTATATATACAAGCCTATGCAATGCCTTCAATTTCCTATATTCAAAAATTTTTTCATCATTAGAATTTTTATTTCTATATTGAGTTCTTTTACAAAATATTTAAAGCACTGATTCTTCATATCTAATACAATAAGGAATTTTAAGTATTTAATTATTTACAATAAAAATTCATTGTTTTAAAGTATATTTTATAAATGAGGATAAATTTTGTTTTCTTTTATTTTGTAAAATAGATGTGAGTTGCTTATGCTACTTGATTCGAAAATTAAATAGATATTAAAGCAGCATTCAAAATTATTTTTAAAATACATAAAGTGTTGTCCAAATGCGAATTTATTTAAACAAAATCAATAGGTTTACAATAACTATTTAAATAATATGAAATATATTCATTAAATGCAATAACTCTGCTTTTAACTTGTTATAAGCGATCCTCTAAGGAATATATAACTACATATATAACTAGGCTACTAATGAAAAGGAACTGTTAAAATATATTAAATTATTGGGTTGCTCTGAAAGTAATTTCGTTTTTCCTACATGGATCAGCTTTTTGCTAGTAAAAACCAACCACTTTATGACTGTGGAATCGTGCTACTACCAGAAAGATGGTAAAAGCTATTGGACTAGATTGAGCAATGTACAATGCAATACAATATTTATTTGCTGCACGTTTTTCATTTTCATGAGAAACGAAATGACTTTTTGAACAACCCAATATAATAGATGAGAAAAGTACTGTAGAAAAATGCATGTATATACAGAATAGTAAACATATTTAAAATCGAACATATTACATATTTAAACATACATATTTAAAATCGAAACAAATTATGATTGAATATTTCTTTGCAAAATAAATCAAATTTAGCAAGTATGTATGATGTACCATACATTTTCAACAAAATCTGATGGAAATACTTTCCTGATTTTTGAAAATATTGTTTTATTTGGCGATGTAAAAGAACAATACGTGATACTAATTGATCTTCTACTTAATCAGAAGTTTTGATGTGCATTTTCTTATGGATAATTAAAATTTTAATTAAACTTAAATTTTAAAGAAATAATACGTTCATGGTACTAAATCAAAAGGTTGTAATATAATTCACATCTTCCAATTCTTTATTCCAAATTTAAATTGATTGTAATTTACCTAAACCTGATACAAATTCTTACTCATTACTTACATATTCATCAATGCAGGATTTCTATGATAGTTGTTTTAAATGGTTTTATTTAAGAACAAAGAGGGATACTTTAAATTTACTTTAAGTGTAAATTTTAAAGAAATAATATACATGGTAGTAAATTACAATACCTGATAATAATTCACATCTTCTGATTCCTAATTCATCACTGTAAGTTTTGTGTTAGCCGAAATTGTGTGCTTTGGCAACAAAAAATGGTACATAGTAAGGGAAAGTCAAGTATGAGAAATATATAGATAATTAAAATGAGCAATATATGAGAATTGTTTTTACTAAAAGGCGGTAAACTAAGGGTAAAACAAAAGGTAGTCTTCATCATACTTCTGAAACAAAATCCTAGATGACTATACTTTTTTCCTCCTTATTCTAATTCATATTATAGTTTATATAAGTAAAATATTCTCCAAAAATTTAGGAATTGCTTAGATATAAAGTTATATAGTAAATTCATTCGTATATCTGAAGACATCTTTTAGGAGAAAATTTTATATTATACCATTTTCTCTTGAATATTTTACAGCAAGATTATTTTGATGATAATGGAAACATTAACCTTTCCATTGATATACAAAAATTTTCGTAGATACCACATTTTTGAACAAAATCACTATTTGCAACGTGCTGTACAACACATCTAAATGAATTATCCAGTTATTGGTAAAATCATTTTTAAAAATACCATGGAAATGTTTTTTAATTAACTGTTCATTTTAGATCAAAATTAAAATAACATAATTGTTCTTCAGCTCATTATAATGTAAATATATATTTGTTCATTTTTTAAATTGAACAAATAATTAAACTTGTTCATTAGACTGTGCATTTTTAACTCTTTAAACCTTATTATTATTCTGAAATAAAAGCTTCAGTAGTCGTTTACAAATAAGCTCATGGCTTATTAAAAAAAATGTTAACTAATTTCATTTGTAATGTACAGTTAATTGCTTTATTCAAAACAGGCGAAAGATAAATCACTTTAATCATTGCATAGCTAAGAATAAAATAAACAATTAGAGGCATTGACTGTCTTGTACCAATACATGTGTACATAAATTTTCTCAATCGATTAATAATTGTGAAGTAGGAATGCAAATAATTGGTGCATGTGAGTTGGATCAAGCAAAGTTTTCTTATGATATAACTTTTTATTTTCAATAGAAGCACGTGAAATGGGTGACATAAATATCTTAAAGGAGAAAAAGTTTCCCTTTGAAACAAGTTTCCCAGACTAGGTGGAGCTCTCTCAACAGCACTCTCTCATTCTACAATATGGAAAGGGAGAAAATCATTTATCTCAACAAAACACGTCATTTGCTTAATTTTTTAAATTAATTCATTACTTTATATCATGAGAAAATATAATGAGGTAATTTTGTTTTAAGTGTAATATTTGCTTAGTTTAATATGTATTTTCCAGTACTCTTTAACTTTGTTATTTTAATTTATAAGTTTGCTCAATGAAATAACTACTTGAAAATGTTATCTTTTGAAAAAATATTTTATCAATAAAATTACTGCTAACCTTATAATTAAGGAAAGCTTAAAAAAGTGATAACATATTTGAAATTGCCTCACTTGTCAGCTCTTAAATACAGCCAATGATTAAGTATGCGCATATTTTTGCTTAAATTATCAGCAAATGTCTTACCTTTAACAGAAGATAATCATTCGAAATTTGTCATTAAAATATCTTTTTGACTTTAATGTCCTTTTTATAAAATATTAGAATAATTTTACAATTGAAATTAAATATAGCATTCATTTTCTTGGAATTCTTAGCTATATTGATTTGATACAGCAATGCAATTTAAAACTCATCATTTGAAAATTATGAAACTTTTACTGTCAATTTAAACTAAAAACGTATCCCCGTGTTTAACAATTAACTGCCCAGGGTTGAATTACTTCAAGGAAATATTTCGTGAAGTATGTCATAAAAAGTCATATTTATTCTCAAGTAATGAGCACTATCATATTAATATTAATTTGATTGTACGTATTATTTATATTTGGATGTAAAACTGAGAAAAAATTATTACAAAATTGTAATGAATAATAAATATAACATTTTTAAAAAAACACTTTTTTGATAAACTATTTGTATTGCAGTATAATACGCAAATGTCAATGAAATTGAAAATAAAATTCGAGAAATATATATATATATATATATATATATATATATATATATATATATATATATATATATATATATATATATATATATATATATATATGTAATATATGTATTGCATTGTAATTGTATGTATTTTATATTATTATAAAATATGTTAAATAAGTATACCCTTAAGTAAATACTAAAAATATGATTTACGCAAATACTTGATCTAAAGATCTTTGACTATTTGTTTCTTATTAAGAATGTTTAGTTAATTGAAGAGCATAGTGAATTCAAAGCATACTGAAATCAGTTCCACAGTTCTAAAATACTCACATGCGTGCCCCTTTGACATTTGATATTGTTAGATATCTCTGCACCATAGGCTGGCTCACGCCATAAATCGACAACCAAGTAAAGAAGCCTCCTATTGTTAAGCTCCACACAGTATGCCTCACAGTGGGATCAAAATCAAAGCTATAAAAAATATCAATTCATTATGTAGAATAATTCATATATATTTAACTTTTTACATAGATCATAATAGAAATTAAAAGCGATCAAAGCCTAATCAAAAAAATGTGTTAAAAGTATTTGAATGAGGCTTCATTTTGAAATCAAATGTAAATATTAAAAGACTTAAGAAGGCAAATAATTTTATGCACTTTTATCACATGACCTAGATAATTGTATGAGAAGATAAATTAACTTTATTCACACATTTCCTTCCATTTAGCTCAGGTGAGAGCACTAGGTGTCAGTGGGAATCGCATACAATATATTGTCTAGTGTAAAGAACCTTACTAAAATAATTAAGGACAAAATAATATACTTAATTACTTTGTACCAATTTTATACATTAAACTTAACATGATAATATATTCAAAAGAGTTCTTATGAGTAATGTCTTGCATATAAAGAAGATAATTAAGTGAAAATGAAAAATAATTATTTAAAAATGGTAACAAAAAATATTTTTATAGTAATAAAAAAAACATACCATTTAATGAATAGTTCTAATCGATGTTTGAACGTTGTTAAAGCTATTAGCTGAAATATGTAGAGATTTTATATTGTTTTGATTGATAAACATGGATAAAAAGTAAAGTAAAAAATAAATAAAACGTTCTGAATATGCAACATGACAGAACTTCAAAATTGAAATTTTAATTAAATAATTGACGGGTTAAGTGATGCGATAAAGTTAATTTAGAGTTTATAATAGAAACTTGTGATTACTGCCCTATATTTCTGTTGTCAACAGAAATATAGGTCAGTTGAAAATTAACTTAAGCCAACTGATTTTAGGAAAAAATATTTTATACTGTGATCTGAGGAGTCGCTTAGACACAAGTACTATTTATTTTAAATCTGAGTTACTTTATTACTGACACACACAGTTTGCAGTATAAAATTTATATAAATCTTCTTATAGATTATTTTGACACTACGCAGCGTGCAACATAACAGCTGAATGATGTTTCAAGGCTTTTGAACATCCACCACGTCTTAACCTTTCTGAAGGACGTTTCATAAATTGTGGTCCATATCTATATGTACAAGCGGTGAAAACTAGGAAAAATCCAAAGCACTTACCCAAACAGACGTACATGAAAAAGGTAAGAAAGCATTATTTATTTACCATTATTCAGTATTCTTTGGCTTCGAACGCAAGACTTTGCATTTAGGAGAGCAGGAAGCTTGGCGTTCTGGTCTTAAGTTCATTTATTCATTGTGTTCGACACCCACTTTGGTGTAGATGTTTATAGTGCATCGCAATTTACTTTAAAATGTAGGTTCAAGTCTAATTAATCTTCGTATGCAAGAAAAGACCGTTGAGAAAGTCAAACCAAAAAGAATTCATTTCAATACAATTATTATCAAATTATAAATTAACCAATTAATCATCAAATTATTATTAACTGGATATTTGACATCACTTGTGTATTCAGTAAATCATTCTTTATTAAATTAACGTACGCTGGTTCAAGAAGATAAATTTATCATTCTAAAAATTATTGGTCAAGAATTTGGTGTCATCTTAAAAATGGAATGTTTGAAATACTAAAAGCACCTGTTTTTTAGAATTGTTCCTACGGGCTTTGACAAGCGTTTTTCTATCTATAACAGCAATATTCTAGACAAATATACTGTATTGCGACCAAAACAATCACTGTAGTACTTTTGCATTTCACGCTTAGCTTCTCTAGTTGACTGTATCTAAGTTACTATCCAAAAGATCCGCGTTACTAAAGAGGGCGAAGACCTTTGAAGAATGCACACTTTAAAATAGTCTAAAGATCCATATTTGTGATAATGACCACCTAGAAACCTTGATTTTCCTATTTAATTATTAAGAAAAAAACAGATATATAATGTTTTGAAAGTTCCAAAACACTTAAAAAATTCTCTGACTGCATCATAAACATAAAACTTTTAAAGAGCCTATCATGATACTTTGCCAGAATATCTTGCAGCCGACATTAATGAATGGGAGAAACGATTTCACCTAATTTTGAAGGAAATAGAATGGCAAAATCAAAGCAAATTCTATAAAAATAACTAGTTAACTATTCTTTTAGCATTCAAGAAATAATCCATAGAAGGTACTTTTCAGCTGAAATTATTCGCACAAACTTATCTTAAATTATCTCAATGTGCATATAATTCAGCAGAAAATTTTGCATTCATAAAATATTTTTATAAATAAAATTTATTCTTAAGTATTTTCATTAATTTTTATTGAAATGCGTCAGACTAATTCAACGCTGAGTTTTCTTTCTGTGTTAGTTAGAAAAGTCTAGACAATAAATTTATAATTGATCGCAGCAGTCTGTAAATGAAATGGATAATTCCTAATAAAAAACTAATTTGCATTTAGCTCTTTAAATAACTATAGCTTACTTTATCTATATATTTTATATTTCAATTTCTACTTTAACTCTAAATACTTTGAAAAATTTAAAAATTTTTATCCCTATCTTACTCTCTCATAAATTCCATCGAAATTCTAAGCCTAACTGCACAAATTAACTTAAATTTCCTATCAGAGAATAAAACATAACTTCAATTACTGTTAAAATATTCGTTGGACCACAAAATTATTATCTTCGTTTGTACCCAATAAGGTAGCTCACAAAGATGTTATTCCCTGCAATTAAATTTACAAACATTGAATAACCCCAAATTGGTAATCTTCAATTACTAAAATTCTTTTTGCCTAAGTCAGTTTTTAAGTAGTTCTTTTGACTGTTAAAATATTCCCTACGTTTTTCTTTAACACGCTAATTTTTATATCAGTGTACCTTTGTGATGTATAAGCGATGTGCAATTTTACTTTTATCGACATTTAGCATACAATATAAAGAGGAAAAACATTACTATGATGGAAGTATTTCTTGCGGGTGGTTTTGCATTCTGTTATATTTCTCACAATAATGTTGTGCAGATTTCACATCAAAATCTTTTTGTTGTTACTTGCAATATTCTAAATTTTATCACTACATAGACAAATACATCTTAAATAATCACTTTCAAAAGCATGAAAGTAATTTAAGTAAATTAATTAATTAAGTAATTTAACTTTATAAATTTTTTTCTCTCTCTGTATATATACTATTTAAAAAATGTTATCAGAGAGCATCCTCTAAATAATTAATCAATTATAATAAAATATCCATGTTATTATAAATGATTATAAAAGCATTGATGGAAACGATCATTTTAAACTACTTACTTGAAAAATTCGATTCTTTGACCTTCTTTTGCTTTAGTCCAAATAAATTCTAGACCACCTAAATCAATGGAGCCTTTAATGACGACTACTAACATGGCACCAAAAATGACAAACACTTGAAATAAATCTGTTAAGACCACAGCTTTCATTCCACCCTATAAAAATATACATTTTATAGTACTAGATCTTCCACCATTTCTTTTAAATATTTTTGCAAATATGTATATCATACAGATTGAGTATATATGTGTGAAATAAAACAAAACATATTTTATTTTATTTTGCACAAAAAACATTAAATTACTACCTTTTCCTTAAATTGTTGAAAATGACTGTACAAAAGTATCAATGTCATGAAAATTTAAGCAATTCAAAATTTTTACTGTAATTCCCCGGGAGTGAAATTCTTTTAATTTTCATAAACTATGTATTTTATTAATTTCCTCTCAGTCTGCTTATTTTTGCCGACCAAAATAACTGAACACAGACAACCGTCTCGTAGTTTATTGATCCACGATCAATTGATATTATCGATGCCTAGACTAACAGCTTTCTTTTTAGCATGATGGTAGATATATCAGATCAGCATCGAATTTTGTGGAAGTTTTAATGGGGATATGCCTCTTAGACATGACGACAGTCTTCTGAATCAAGTATTAAACCTGTTATTTTCCGGAACGAGAAAAAGAAACTATTTTCACCTGATTTACCTAATATCATATTAATCATTTCTATTTTATAAACTTAGCTATGTATTTATATAGTTTTTTATTTGATTTCGCAGCCATATGAATAAGTAAATTAAAAATGGGCATACTACAACCAATTGCTTACACGTCATGAAAACGTAAAGACAGAGATAATAAATTTATTTCATGTGCAGAAATCTGAAAAGAATTTTACAGAAGCATATCAAAGGATCAGAAACTCTTCTTTTCTTAAGTTTAAATACTCTTCTTTTTCACTCCACATCTAAAGTAGAATAAGTTCTTCAAAATAAATGGAAATCATAAGAAAGCCCGCAGCAAATGTAGATTATAACAATAATTTTACATTTTTTTATTAAATTTTTATTTATTTTTTAATCTTTCACAATTGATTAGAGAAAGTTATTTTAACCATGACGCATCATTCATACTTCTACGCACTTCAAATTGTAGTTTAAATTTTTAAAAGGAAAAGGCATTATATTGAGCAAATAGTCTACATGAATCTTAATGTATCATAATTTCATTCGGTAGAAAGTAACTCCTGAGTTGTTGTGAAAATATAGAATGTCGACAAACTATTGAACTATTCTAGAAATTTTAATTTAAAAGATATTTTTTCTTTTTTAAATATATTGGTAAATTTTTCAACATTTGATTATTTACTTACTCCATTACAATTACTTTAATTTGCAATAACTGACGTATCATTAAAATATATTTTGTAAAATTTAAAGTTATGATTAAAATCTTTTATGATGCACACGTTACATAACGAAAATTTTATAAAGATCTTTGAAGAAAAAGAAAAAATACTTCAAGGAGTTTACAAAATTATTTGATACAAAAGTAATCAAATCTACAGATTACCAAAAACATGTTAGAAAAAATATGTATTCATTCCAATGATGTTTACCAGTTTTTAATTATTTTTTATCATACTTACTGCAACATAATTACGAAAATTGGGGCAGCTTTATAAGAAAAATTATGTACATTTTAATTTTTTCACAAAATATAACTATTGACAAAATGATCACAATCCAAATATATTTATATTGAATTTTTAAAATCATGGGGTATGGCTTTTCTGCATAATGCATATAGTAGATCTTTAAATATATATTATAATATGCCTATGACAAGCTAAAACAAAATTAGCGGAATTATAAATTTCACTGATTCCGGGTTCGTAATTTTACGTAAAATCTGTTAGCAAATTAAAATACATACACTTAACTATATCAAGTCAAGATAAATTTAAAAAATATTCTTAAAATTTTATAAAAATTTAATCAATTTCTCATTAGTTTAGAAGAAAAACAGTAAAAATGGAGTAATATCTGATTAGAAATTTTTTAAGATGATAAACCAATTGTGAATCACATAGGACTTTTTAAAATCACAAATTAAGTATTTTGACACCATGTACTGGACAACCTAAGAGCTAAAGCTGCTGTAAAGTATTTTAATATCCATCATTTCTGGGACAACTTTTCATAGATAAAATGCAGTATTTATGTGTCCCAAGTAAAAATCCAGTGAAATTCCTCTTCACATCCCATAAAACGTGCATTCAGATGGCAAAAGCGCAACACTTATCTTCCTTTATTATGCACAAAATAATGTTTGGAAAACTTTGTCAAGAGATCAAATGATATTCACATAAATAAGATGAAAAATGAGAACGAGCTTTAGTAATAGCAGCATAGAAAAAAACCATCTTATAATATGAAAAGTTTATGACAGTTTAGAATTTTCAGACCAAACAGTTTTTAGATTGAGGAAAGGAAACACAATTCCTCTTTTTCTACCCCGTAGGAGAAAAGGGGATTCCATAAGTTAAGCTACATAATGAACAAGAGAAAGAAGTCATGGAGAAACAAAAATCCGAAAATGTTTATAGCAAGACATAAGAATGAATTTAAAATTACTATTTGTTAAGCGTTAATTGTTAAGTTCAGGTTTCTGTTAGTATTAGCAGAGGAAAAATATTTCCTAGATTATATTGTATATATAGAGGACAAATAAGCCATTTTAATTTTATATTTATAATACATAATATTAAAAAAAGTTTCTAAGTTTTGAGAAGTACTATATTTGTAGAAAAAAGGCACGAAAAAATTTTCTAATAGTTCTAATTTTTAAATAACTAAAATTTACTCATAAAAGTAGGATATTAAGTTGTTAAAAATGCCATTTTAATTAAGTAAAATTTTTGTTTTTTTTTATATTACAACAAAAATATTATACAAAGGAATGCAAGCTTATAAATAATGCATAGAATAAATAATCAATTAAAAATACATGTTTAGGATTGCTTAGGATACATGTTTAGGATACGGAAGGAAAGGAAGATTATATCAGGATGCTGTGGTCTCACAGATTAATATATAAATAAAAACACACATATCTCATACTTAGAATAATATATTTTATACAGTCGTATAGTTTCTTTGTAAATATATATATATACCTACAATGTTATAGCAAAAAAAGTAACTTTTATCGTCTATATAAGTAAAATCCTTATTCAATTCTACCGCTGAATTTTTGTCTGGAGAAAAGTTGAGAACAACATGATAGAATAAAATATAGAGGGTGTAGATCTCTGACTAATTTAAATCATAGGCTATGTTTCATTTCGCGAAATTTTGATTACATCATTTGTAATTAATTTCAACTATAATGAACTCCGGTTTGAGCTGACTACAATACTGATAATACAACGATACTCGTTGCTCTGGAATTCGACTCGCTTCAAGAACGGATGCCTCTGTGGTTCTCTCCCTCGTCCTTTTGAAATTGTCAGCTATGAGTAACGGTTGAAAGTAGAGCGCGCAGCGTTTTATCTCCTTTCTTTCTATAATATCAGAGGATAATGGTTTTGAAAGAAATAATGATATCTATCCTTTTTTATTTTTGGAAATATTTTGCTTCTGCTCTCAGCACTGAATGCGTTTTCGGCTTTCTCAATAAACGGAAAATCAGAAATACATCAGAATACGAGTGAAAGTATTTAACTATAACTTCTTCAGTATTTAACTAACTTCAGTATTAACTGACTTCAGTATTTAACTTAAAAAAATTTCAATCCTCTATTTGTTTTTAACTGATCTTTACGTAAGATCTCATTTTGTAATGGGAAATTACTTTTTTAATAAAACTAAATAAATAGTAAACAAAAAATATAATAATATATGATCGTTATTTTTCCAAATTCAGTATTTTTCCCGAAAGTCATGTACAAGTTTCCTTTGGAAACCATGGCTCACGAAAGCTGGTATGCGTGACCTACTAGTATATTATAAATTTATAAATAGTGCTTCACAAAGAAAGTTCAAATAAACTTTTTTCTGGTCTCTAAATGTCTTTATATATGGCCTTGAATGCATGGATAAGAAATTCAAGGTTGTTCTCTACGAATTATGAACCAACAATTTTGATTGTTGAACTTATTACAATAGGGACTTAGTCGCACATTATCTACTGTTGCCATACCTTCAATTAATACGAGTATTGAAATTCAAAAACACTGAGATAAATCAGCAATGACAAATGCAATAGATATTAGATTGCTACAGTTACTTTATTTAAAAACTTGGACTTTACTATCACATTTTATTTCAATTTGTAACGCTATTGGCACTTTGTAGGACAAAAATGGTGATTAATAATTCTTATCATCATCTCATTCTTTCAGGATTTTCTTCTAATAGTGGCTGAAAAATTCTCACTTTTTCTTTGCTGAGTAGGCAAATGACTCTGGTTTTCAATTCCACAGTTTGTGAGTTCAATTTCTAAGTTGATATTTGGAATCCACTTTAAAATGTATATCCACAGCTGAATAACTCGACAGTAAAAAATTACCATGGAGTGAAAAAAACTATATAACCATTTTTTACTTCTTTTATGATATTGTAATGTATTTGGAACATTAGTAAAATTCCATACTTTTTCTTATACTACACTTTTTTCGTACTTATTTGTGATTGATTTTGAAATTATATTAGAGAAACTTCCAATCATAGTTCATATTTTGTTCGATAATAATTATATCGAATATGAACTCATAATAGTTCATATTTTGCTCGATTGTGTATAATATTTTTCTTAAATTCTTGCTATCAGAATAAATGTATTTTATTAATAAAATTATTTTTGCAATATAAATCATTTTAATATTTAATTCTTTCACACGGAAAAATTTCAAAATTAAAGAAAAACTCAATTTGCTTTATTTCGTATTTAATCACTGGCAACTTTAAAATATCTGACATTTTAAATTATATAAAAAGAGCTATCTTTGTGTAAGTAATTAGTAATCCAAGCACACACACACACAAATCCAATAACAAGAACTTCAATGAAAGTTTTATATCACACATCATCTTGCAGATAGTTTGAAATTCAGACTTGACCTATTTTATTCTTAAGCTGTCTAAATGTTTTTGTGAGATAGCTAAAACATTTCCCATTTGAACATCAAAGAAGCTTTTCTAACTGGGTTCAATTGGCATAACAATGCTTTAAGAAATAGAACACTCTAATTATTTTTCTTTAAAATTGTTTTATTTTAAATTTTGAAATAATTTACGAAAATTATTTTTAAAATAAATTTTAAATCCAAAACATATTTTAGTGAAGTTTTTCATTTATTTTCTGGGTTGGAGTAGAAAAATTGGAATAAATTAACATGGAATAAAATTCTTCAAAAATAACCTTGAAGCTGAAATGATGAATATTATTATTTAATTTTAATTAAGATACAAAGTATTCAAAAACAAGCATTGCATCAAATTCCAATATAAAATTATATATTTTCTTTGAAAGCTTTTTGAAAACTTATATAATTAATAAAGTGAATTTCATATACTTGTTACACATAAGTCAGATTCATATAGTGAGTCAATCATCACTGAAATGAAATTAAATTTTTTACTCTTTATAAGTGTAAGTATTAGAAAAAATTGTCATATGAGCTTTTTAACAACTTCTATATGTTTTTGTTTCAAAATTCAAAGCATAGATTTTATTTTAAAAAACCAGCTCAATGAATGTAAATTCTTTTGAATGAAAGAACTAGCAATTTATTTTTTAAATCCTATCTATATTATTAATTCAAAACATGAAAAAATATATGCTTACCTATCTCTTTTCAAATGCATACTTTGGTTGAGTAAACACACTTTATAAAGTTAGTTTCACAGAATTATGCATTACAATGAAAAAAATTTAAAATTTCAAGTAAATTCACACAAGAATGAATTTCATGCTGCAATGAATTAGTTTATAGGTCACTAATTAATGTTCAATAACATTTAAAAAATTATAAAAACTCCAAAAACATTATGTTTAAGTCAATGTAATTCATGAGAACTTTTTATAAGTTTTTTATAACTATTAGCGTAGTATTTAGAAAACATGTGAATTTTTTAATGCATTTATTAAAATGTTTATAGATTGTTTTATTTTCAAGAGAAAGAAAATTGAACGAAATTAAGAGTTATACAAAATGGTAATTAAAATTTTTTCACATTAAAATATTTATTATTTTTTATCAAGAGTTACATAAGTTCAATCACTTATTTAATAATGTAACTTTATCATATTGTTAAAATCTTCTAATGACACGAAATGTTGAAATTAAAAATAGGTAATTCACGAAGTTCAAATTATACTTACAATAGTTGTATAAAAGGTGCACACTATTCCAATGGACAATACGCAAAACCATACTCTTAGACCAGTCACTGAAAAGTAAATTGAAATCGATAAACTTTTAAAGATATTATTAAACGCCCATAGTATTTGATAAAATCAAAATAATAAAATTTTTAGCAATAAAAGCAAATTATTTTTTGAAATCTGAATTTCAAGTATCCTTTGCTTTAGTTAATTACACTTACATTTGCCAGAACAATTTAATTAACATGATATTATTTAATGTACTAGAAGCTTAATATGATATTAGTATTTTGCTAAAGAAATTTGGTATTTTTTATTTTAAAATATTATAAAAGGAATATTTTTTAAGAAGTTAGTATAATGCAGAGTAAAATTGAAGAAGTTTTAGAAATGTGAACAAAACATCTTTAAAACGAATAAATTTATATGGCTATCAAGCAAATATAGTTTTATTTAAATATTTATTTTAAAAACATGAGTATTGTTGTAGATATCAATTTATTCAATGAAAAATTTCTTAACTAAAATTATTCAAACATATATATCCAGTTGACAAAATGTTTATTTGTACACTTCAATTTTGGAATTTTATAGCCAAATAAAATATGATAACTAAGTTAAAATTGCAGAAATATATTCTTGTGAGGTAAAATAATAATAAAATATAAACAAAAAACAATCACATAAACTTTAGTTGATTAATGAATAAAACTTTATAAAAACTATACAAAAACAGTATTTGTACACTTACTTAGTGACAAATTTTAAATATAATTATAATTATTTTATAGAATATAATAATTTGTATGCATTAAATTGGCTTTTATACAATTGCTTCAAGACGTCTTGGCATTGATTCTATTAACTTTTTGGTGGTTTCTTGATTTATTTCTTCCCAAGCTTCCATGAGTTCTTCTTTCAAACTATTTTTGCTTGTAACATTTTTTTCGAAGTTGAGCATCCAATAGCATCCACACGTTTTTAATTGGATTTATATCCAAGGATTGTGGTGGAGTTTCAAGACGTCTTGGCGCATTATAAAGCAAGCATGTTTTAGAAACTATCGCAGTGTGTTTTGGATCGTTATCTTGTTTGAATAAGAAAGTGTCTCCGATACCCAGTTTTTTAGAACTGTTTAATAATTTATGCCGCAACACATCAATGTAACCTAAGGCTGTCATTTTTGTGTCAATAAAGCGTAATTTTCCAACCCCACCGTGAGCTACACAGCTCCAAACCATCACATTTCCACCACCATGTTTCAGGGTCTGAAGTACATTTTTATTATCAAGGACTGTTTTATATTTTCACCAGATATTTGGATTATAGGGGGTGAAAAATTTTAAATTTACTCTCATCTGAAAAAATAACCATTTTCAAGAAGTCCATCAGTTTGTCTTTGTATTTCATAGTAAATTCTAGACACTTTTTTCTATTAACTTCAGAGATCATTGATTTTTTCTCGGAGTTCTGCCCTTTAAATTAGCACTATATAACACATTTCTTATTGTTTGAGCGGTCACTCTAATGTTAGAAGATGCGAGAAGGTCATCTGTAATTTTCTGAGCAGAAATTTGTAGTTTTCTAATAGCTTCTTTAAAAATACTTCCTTTATTTCTTGAAGTTAATTTACTCGGGCCACCTGGCCTGCGTTCATTTTCAACGCATCCGGTATTTTTATATTTTCTTACGATGTAATCAATATTTGTAAAGGGTTACTTAACCATATTTTGAATTTCGCGATAAGATTTTCTACTTTTATTAAGGTTAACAATATGAGTTCTCATGTATGAAGAGACTTCTTTTGATTTCGTGGTCATTTCTAAAATTTTCTCTGCGAATAACCTTTGCTATTAAAAAAGATAACCTTCGATATTTAAAAAATACAAACTACCCAAAAAAATAATAACTATCATGTGAAAAATTACATGAAATGATAGAAATACTTACCGGAGATATACGTGTACAAATATACTTTTTGCAAGAAATTTTCCAAGTTTGTAAGGTTTAGATTTTATTTTCAATTATTTCAAAATATTTTTTTCATTTTCTTTGAAATAAACAACAAACTTAAGCTCACACATCACAAGGAATAAAATAGCTGATTATATATTTTAAACTTTAAAAAAAGTAGTGTATAAATAATCATTTTTCCTACTGTATATTCTATTTCTTAGTCTCTTACCTTAATGAATCTTGAAAAGAGGGAGAAAATGACAATCCCTTCATGTCTACATTTCCAATGTGTGAATATAGTCAAATGTTTCAAAAGATACCTTTTGAATCTTAAATTCAGAATACGGCCAAATAACAAAAATTGAATACCTTACCTGATTTAAAGTTTCACTTCTGCTTTGATGGGTCTAGTATAATATTTTTAAAAATATGTTAAATTTAAGCTCACCTTGTGATAAAGCTAATGATGGGGCATACATCACAATGGCCATGTATAAAACCTTAAATAAAACAAATGATTCTTTAAGAAACTAGGTAATGTAAATAACAGTTTATTTAAGTATCATTTTTAAAAATAAAGCAAAGAACTCCAATAAGTTAAAATGAATGAAATATTATGCCCTTGATTTTGCTCATGTAAATACAAATATCATTCCAATTATTTTAATTTTCAGAATTTATGAAAATTAAAATTAATCATCAATATTAGCTATAGTTTTCAAATAATAAAAAACACCGACGTATTTAAGATCGACTAGTTTAACAATGAAGGTGACAAATTACAAGAATTTACGATTCCCATTTCTTAGTGAAAATCTTAGTGATGTTTGAATCCGATATGTATAAAAGAATAAATACTATGCTAAAAAAGAAGCTTCTTTCATCCTACAGATAATAAAACAAGGGATTCCAAACATTTTTTTAAATTCTAATTTTTTTACTAGAGCTATACTAATGTTAATATTTTATTGTTATGAATTTCCCATGAAATACTTGTATCATCATGAAATACTTGTACCACAAAGTTTCAGTGAAAATGATACAAATGATAACAGTAACCAACACTTATTGTCATTTATTGATTGAGAGGACATTTACATAACACACTAATAACATTTGCTGTGTCAAATTAATATAAGATGAATGTTAACTATATATATGCAACCTTATCATTCTAAATCATTACATCTCTAAAAGTTTTTAAGAGTACCTTATTAACTTAACTTGTGAAAAGTTAGCTTTAGTAATGTATGAATATAATGAAATTGTGTGACATAGTTACTTACAAGTCTTGCGTAAATTTAAATAACGCATGGAAGCTGCAAATAACGTTATCAATTTTACATATATAGGCTCTCCAAATATTTTAAAAAACTAAATCCTAAAAATGCTGTTGGAAAGCCCGAAATACTTTCTACTTTAACCAAGAACTGGGGCATGCATCAAATTTAATAATCTAGAGAATTGATGAATAGTTCCTTATGCAATCGACTACAACGAAATGATATAGATCCGGATTAAAAAATATCATTGCCTTATTTGCAGATATTTATTTTATCTATTGCCAATATTCACGCATAATTCACGCACTCAGAATAAAAAATATAGCTCACGCATATAGTGCAATTATTTAGTATAAATACATATTTTATTGTATTGAATGAACTTGTGAAGAAGTTTTATATTAAAAAAGACTTGGTTAAGTAACATCTGAAATTGTTTCTGATTATCAAAAGCTTCCCAAATGAATGTAACTAAAACAAATTTGTAAAACTAAATATTACAAGATAAAGCTATTTCTATCTACAGATTTAAAAACAGATACAAATACTTAACAGTGATAGTCTTACTTAAAAGTGATTAGTGATAGTAATGATAAATATTTTTCTAATTATTTGCTTGAAGTTATGCTGTCTTACAATAGATCAGTCTCATACTTTAAATTCTAGTGGTATAGAAATATATTCTCTTCAAATAGACCTAGGCATGTGTAATAATTGTACAATCTATATTAAAATAATATCAATGGAATAAAAATTAATATAGTCTTTGTGTTCTAGAAGTTATGAATGCTAATTTGTAACGTGTTCAGGAATCATGAGTGTCATCATAACACAAAACTGAACACTGAATGTTTCCTAATTAAGACGACTTCAATAAAAAAGAGCTCATTTCTCTCATTTTATATGGAAAAAACAAAAAAACTGTTATACTCTTTAAAATTTATTTTAATTCACTTAAAACCCTATTAATTTGTTATAAAAATAATTTAAGTTTGCAATAGATATTTCTTCTCTTATTATCTCAAAAATAATGCATATTTCATACAAATCGTTGAGTGTAAAGTTAGCTCAAATAAGTTAACGATTTGTTTTTCTTATTTTAGTTTGGAAATTAGAGAGAATTATTTTATTTATCTTACAACCTAATATATGAAAACCAAGAAACTTAACTTAAATATATTTTATTATATAAGAAACCTTTCTAGAAATTTCATATTTATTGTATATGGGAACAAGTTAGGAAAATTATTTTGCACATTAATAAACATGGTGGGAAAGAAAATGTTTTATTAAATCAGAATCAAAGAAAATGAATATAATTTTCAGTTATTCATAAGACTGTAGTGGCTGAATTCTAATTATTTTCAAGTATACCTTATTAATATTTAGTTTCGGTTGAAGAGAGCTCCCCTGTCATTCATAAAGTTCGAGGAACTTTAATGATTTATAACAGTTTTTAAAATGAAAAAATAAACTAAAAAACTAACGATGATGCTAAATCTAATTTCTGTCCAAAATTTTTAGAAGCTAATTGGATTTTGAATTTAAAAAATAAAGTATAAATTTCTTTCGCATCATTTATATCTGACTTGTGAAGAAATACAAAAAGATAGAAAGCATTTATCCCCGTAACGGTTTTTTGCCTTTATTATATCGTCATGCAAGATCAAATCATTATGTTTCATTATATAACAGAAATGATAAAGAATGAATATCTTAGTTAAGTTTAAAAAAAACTTCAAAAATAACAAACAGTAAATAAGAAAATAGTTCAAACGTTATGTAATACGAAACGCATGATAAAACAAGCTTAAAATACAAATACTAAGAGAAACAGTTATTATTAATTTCAATCAAGGACAATTTTCTCTTTTAGAATGAAATTAACTTCTATGTAAATTTCGCATTGAATTAGAAAACGAGAATAAAAATGTTCTACAAGTAAGGCCATTAGAAAAGTAATCACTTTTCAAGGGCTTCTCACAGTTGGAAAGATGGTCATTGATGGGAAGAAAAATAATCCAGAATAAAATGTTTGAAGAAGAATATTAAATGACATAAATTACTAAGTTAATACATTTTTCCTGTTATTTTTATTATGATTATAAGCAGATAAAATAATTTAAAATACCATTTTCGTATAGAATTTAAAATTAAACAATAGATATTAATGGGATATTTTGTAAAGAGGAACTTTATAGAAGTCTGTCATTTAATGTAAGCTAGTAGAACTAATAAAAATTGTTGTATTTAATAAAATATGTGTTGCTTGTCGGTATTTAATACAAGATGTTCCATGAGAAACTGGAGATGCATTGCGTTTGGCCTTCAATAAAAACTCTGGAATAATTTTTAAGACTTAACATTCAAGGCATGTGTTAAACATCCACAGAATTTGAATTTCTTTTGTAGCTCTTTTAGTTGAGGTTATACAGGAAATGAAATTTCCTAGAAGACAAAACAAACTCTAAAATGCTTACACAAAAAATTTCAAATTAGAAAATGGACAAAGACCTGAACATGCTCTAAAAATTAAGATTGAGAAATATACTTGAATCTGATCTAAATAATTCTTGAAATAAATTTCTAAAAGAAATCTGAATAAAAATCAGCAATACATACCTATCTCAAATAAAAACTGAGATAAAATTAAGTTCAACGGCTATAAGACTTTTTACATTTCTTTTTCATTTCATTTTATTTCATTTTATATTTTCTTTTTACATTAGAACATGTGTCTCGGTGACGCACATTTATTCAAATATTTTAGAACCTATTTGAGGATTAAATTGATTCAGTTTTTTTCATAGCTTCTATTTACGTAGAACTTGTTTCAAAATTGACAAACAATCTATCATTTTTTACAAACGAAATACTTATTCGACCATTTCTTAAACTTTTTTTTTTTACTTTCGGTGTTATGTGATTGTAATATGATGTTTTCATTTATATTTTGTAAAAGACGTTTCCTAATAATTCATGATTACATAAAGCTAAAAATCTATGGATTACCTCTAAAGGCTAAAAATGATTACACAAAGCTAAAAATTGTAATTCTTAATGATTCATCTCTCACTTGTTTTTAAGATTCAACCAGTCTGTATCCCTATAAAACATATCTACTTTGTTTCAAGGACATATTTAACACACAGAATAATTTGTGTATGTAGCAGTAAAAATAAGTTGTATCCTTCAAAATAAGAAATTACAAGGAAAATATTCATAGTAGTTTTACTAAATTTTAAAGTTTGGTTTATTTTAATTCATTCCATTAAGGGGGAAAATACATTTTAACTATTGATATTCATTAGTTTAGCTGTTTACTTTGCTAAAATGAAATTAATAAAATATTATAAAAGGAGTTTTAAATATTGATATAACATAGAGATCACCAGTAAAAAAATGAAAAAAAAAAAGAATCAATGCCATAAGAAAGGAAAAAAATTAAAACGATATTTCTAATAGGAAATAAAAATTTAAGGAAATAATATGGTTTAAAAGCTCAATATAATTTATTGATATTTTTATCGAAAATAATATTATAAGTATAACGAATCATTTATTGTTATACTTATATTATTATTTACGATGCACATAAATGTTACGTAAATTTACTTTATAATCTAATAAATATCAAAGCATAATATTAATTTTAATATTTACGAAATCACACTTTTTCAGTATGCTTTCATCTAACTAAATGAAACATAATTATGCATATTTGGAAATAATTTCACATTAAATCATTCAAAATAGTAAACCATGCACAGTAATTTATATAAAATGTAAAATTTTGCCATTTCATCATTTAGTGTAAAAATAGTAAAACAGTTTGAATACTGTGAGTAATCAAATGTATTGAAAACACTCAGTTAATAATTGCCTTATTTACATTTTTAATAAAAAAATTAATGTTCATTTGTCTCTTAAGAATTCATGTTTACAATTATTGTTAAGAAACATACTCTTCATAATTACAGCAGTAAAAAAAATAAAACTTTAGAAAAAATTAGGAATTGTTATGCTTTTCTTTTAAACGTTATAAATAATGATTTCTATTCAATAAATTAGATCCAGAGCTATGAAATTCGGAAGAGACTTAAGCTTTGTGTCATAACATAAAGCTCTTCGAAAAACATTTGGGCATGAAAAATTACTTCTGTACCCACCATAAAAGTTTGGAAAGTTTTTGGAAATGCTAATTAATTACCAAAGAAGCTAAGGTAAGATTAAACTATGTTCAACGAAATTGTGCTGACCTCAGTGATTCAGTTTTCATAGTATCGTTGCACCGCTGTTTTACCCCCTCAAGTGTAAGACTGGAAATTCCCCAAAAGACCTCACCTTGAACCTCAGCATATCTGAAGGACAAGGGCGTCTCATCATGCAATCCTCATGTGAAAACAATAAAGTCTTACTTAATTTGCCGCAATACAATACTTAATTGGTAAGTGAAAAATGAAATGCAATTTTAATTGAAAAAGTTCTTAATAAAGAAGTTCATAAATCAGCAGTACCGTCTTTTAAAATGAATTCATATGGTGCATTGGTTTCAGTTCAGAAAAATATAAAGAAATTTAAAATATATATAATTTCAATAAATTCATTTTTACGCAATGAGCAGAACACAAAATTGCGATATCAAATTTCACAAACTTTTCAAATGTTTTCAAGGTTTCTAAAGAGAATGATCACCAAGCTAGTTGCTAAATAGTTATTGGTCTGACGTTCAATTCAGCACAGTTCATAATCATCAACTCTTATGTCATGAGTGGACGCTTGCAGTGATTCAGAATTAATTTTAAACGTATGTCCCTGCCAAATAGCTCTCGTATGCAAAAACTGACCTCAGAGTGACAAACTAAACCAAGCTAAGAGGACTTAAATTGAATGATGGTAATTTAATCTGCTAGATTGTAGTTAGTTATATTTCAATATACACTGTCTACTAAGCCTTTTTCTAACCTTCACTTTATAAGATTTTCCAGTGGTTCTAAGTTGATAATAAGTGAAATTTAAATCTTTAAATTTTCCGCTTATATAACATGAATAATTGTCTGAAAAAAGTAAATATAAAAGTAATGCTAAAAACCTTGAAATCTGAAGGAAGGAAGGAAAAAAATCAATGCAGAATAATTGAAAATTGTGAATTTTGAGAAGTAAAACTAGAAGTATAATGTAAGCTTCTATAGGTTATAATGTAACTTTTAAAAGTGTAATTGAAAAGAGTGAACTTAATAAAACAAGCTGCATTGACGATATAAAGCAACTTTTCTTTTCTCAGTTATATTTCTTCTTTTTAAATTAAGACTTTTAATATACTACTGCTTCACTTTTGCTTAGCGATAAAAGTTTTTGTTCTATACTGAGAAATCTTTATTATCTAATAGAATCTAAATTGAAGTTACTCATAGATAATATAATATTTTTCAGAAAATTGAACAGATCCAACTTCAACTCTTGCGAAAGCCCATAAAAGATACAGCTTCTGAATGAATAAAAATAATTCCAAAAATATTTGCACTTGAAAACTATCCATTTCCGTATCTCTGGCATAAAACCACAGTGAGAATAGTTGAAATTGGAACATAGTATTGCTAACTCAACGATTAATAATGGTTTGAATTATCTTCATTAATGATATCAGCTTTATAACTTTGAAAGCAATAGGACACACTATTTGATTGCGTGAAATTATGCAACACATTATTATCCATCAACGTTTGAGATAGAAATGCATACGGAAGAAACAATGCCTTATATGGAGTAGAATGTTTTTGTTTCGGCACTCGCTCTTTCTACCTTAAAAAGTAGAACTATGAGTTTAGAGCTATCAATGCAATACTGTTGATATCCTAGATATGACCCTTTGTGTTTGTGCCGTATGTGATGTTTTCCTGATGCATAATGAAAATATTAGACCATTCTGGGCTTTCACCTTCGACAATTCAGTGGGAGAACTAGGCAACCAGAACACTATATCGAGATTCCATCTAGTCTATTTGAGAATTTAGAAAGAATTATTTCTGCTCCCAATCCACTTTTTCCGTAGACCTTTACTACGATCTGTATTGCAATAGCAGTGTTTCTTATTTCCTATCGAATTAAAAAGGTAAACAATTTGAATGATTTTACTTTCATTGTAGAAAATTAGGTTCTGCAGCAAACAAATCATTGACTAAACTTTCTTTTTTTCAGTTTTTTTCTCTCTTTAATGACTTTGCAACAAAAATCATTTCTTCCCGAAATGATATAATTGACAGTATTTATTACTATTTGTCATGTACTGTTTCTGAGATTCATAATAATCGATTCTAGAGGTATTATTTTTGTACAAAGTTAATAATTCAGATTTGTTTTTTTCATACATATGCTCATTCCAGTAAAAACACCATAATCGTTTCGTAATTTCTTATCATGTAATGCTATATTTTATGAATCATTGTATGTACTAAGTAAATTACATAAATTTATGTATGTAAAACCTTAACAAACATTACATTTCTGATATTTTTCATATTTTTAATGTCATTTTAACATTAAATTGAAATGATTCAATCAAACTTTTTAAATTAGAAGATTTTGTCAAACTTAGAAAAAAAATGAATTTGAAATTAAAAACATATTTTTTCATAAATTAATACATTCTAGTGAATTAAATATAATAAATAAATAATAATGTTTAAATGCAAAACAAATACTTACCATTTGAAGAGTGAAAATAGTTGAGCATATAGTTCTTACTGGTCTGTTGAAACGTAGCTCCAAATACTAAAAATGAGGAAAAATAACTAATATAAATGGATTGTTCCATAAATGTAATTGATAGTGTATTATACAAATAAAATCAGATGATTAGCATTACTTTTTAAATTAATTAATAGAAAAATTAAATATAAGTTGTATAATATTCACTTTCATGTAAACTTCTTAAACTTATTTAATACTATTACCACGAAAGAATAAAATTGCTCAAAAAGAGCAAAACAAATTTGAAATTAAATAGCTTGAAAATATTGGTAGATTGAAGAAGGAATCAAGTGCTTAGTACATTTTTAGGAAGGTCCGCAAAATATCTGATCCAAATATTTAAAAATCAGTAACAAATATTGATGGTAATTTGCTCTGTGCTTAATTTCCAATTATTTTAATCATCCCAATATAACAAAATTGAGAGAACTTTAATAGTTTAGAAATATTACAGTCTTCCTATTGTTCCTGTTGTAGTATTCATTTTTTTAGTTTCCTAAGTTAAATCTCAGGATACAATTTTCAGAAGTCACTTTCGAACAAGAAATGTTTTCATCACTCTTCAACATATCACAGAATTGCTAGTGTCACCCTCGTTGCACGTATGAAGTCCTGCATTATTTTTAAAAGCAACTTAAGAAGATTGTTTTAGAAGAAGATCTTATCTACTTAAAAACAAATTTTTAGTTTCTTACATATCGCACTCTCAAACTTAACAATTCAATTTTAATAAATTTTTCTGGTATTGCATATTTCATTACATATTCTTTGCCTATTGAGTCTTAAGAAGTTTTATAAAAGTGAATGAGAATATTTTCTTCATTGATTAAATTTACTGTACTTACTTGGAATCTACTTTTGTAATGATAAAAGAGGAAAAGTTAATATTGAGACATTTTTGTACAATACATTTTACACAAAAATTCATTTAGGCATAAAAATAGCTTAATGTTTAAAATTATAATTTCATATCATTTATTATATGTATCTTCCTAGATAGATTCACCATTCAAAAAATAAGAGACGTCCTTGCTGGAGCGATAAGATAATATTTAGAAAGGTGAATGTCAGATGCTCTCTCTCTCCTTATCTGTCTCAGCCTTGTTCCACAATTGCTATCCCGATTTATGTTTACTCGTTCCATAAAACAGATGACCAGTGTTTTCCAAAGAGCAGACGAAAAAAGATAATTTTAAGATCATTATCCTTTTTATTGAATGTTGCTCTATAAAAAGGTTAAGAACTCAAATGAAGGGAATAAAGACTTCTTATCTTGATATAATGTTAAAGATGAATTTTTTTATTTTTATGTATCCAAACAATATATTTTCCAAATATTTTCTGTAATTTTGTATTATTGTATTGGACTTTTTAAAGATTTTTTAGAGGAAATAAAGGATATCTTCTTAATAAAAATAAACTGACAGAAATGAACTATGATTTATTTTCAAAGTAATAAATATATTTAGAAAATTCAAATTCCAAATAATAATTTGAATTAAAATTTTGAGCTATTATAAAATTTAAAAATTGCACATATATATTTGGTCTGTTTTTTTTTTCCAAAAAAAAAAAATTTTTTTTTATTAATTAAAAATATAATAAATGTAAAACTTTTCAACGATTCATTTTCAAAAAGTTTAAATTATTATTTCTACCAATATATTTCCTGAAGAACTTTCTCATCAGTTGTAGTTAAGAGTTCTTACTTTCAAAAAATACTTGTAAAATCGTGTTTGTGTGAAAATAGATATAAAAAGAATAAATATAAAACATTTCTATTATAATAGTATCGGAAATAATCTTCTAATAAAATTACAAAAGCTTTAAACTCAAAATTAAAAATTATAATATAATTCTAAATACTCTAATATATCCAATGAGAAGTCTATAAAAATATTTAGAAAACTATGATTTATGCATATATTACAGGGGAAAATATTCTGCAAATTTATATTCTCCACTTTCACCGTACTATTATTGAGAAACATTAATATATAAACAATGATGCATATTAACACAAAAGTATCACTTTTTTAGATGTTTTACTAATTTCTAAGCAAAATTTATTAATTTTTAATTTTCATTCGGAATATCAGAAAAAGACTTCAAGAAAAACATTCTTATATTTTTACAGAACTGTCTGGTAAATTAAAAAATTTATTTCACTTTTTGTTCTTTAGAAAAAATTTATCTGAGTTGGCTCATATGTACTCATTATTTTTTATGTACTAATTTTAAACGAGAGAGAAGTATATATATTCACGTTATCTCTATAACATTATATTTATTTTCATTTACTATAAATTACCAATACACATTTATTTACATTTCTAGTGAATAGTAACCTTTTATGGTTCATTAAACTTCAACACACCGCAGATTATTCTCTTCCCACCACACAAGTAACATAAACTATTACATATCTTGTAGAATTGACCAAAACTACGCAAGATTAAATGAATGGAGCTTTCACAACGAGCGATTTTTGAACATTATAATTTATAGAAATATTAGTGGCTTTCCAACGAGAATATCGGTCAAAGTAATTTTTAGCTGACTTACGTGTCTCAGTAATGCTATTAAATGCATGTCACCACAGATAATAATATTTCGGTAGACTAACATTTTCACAATACTTGTTTTTCACTTGTTTCACAACTTTCATTTGGGCAAAATATTTTATTAATAATCCAATTTTTTTTTATCTTATAAAAACATTTGAATTTTATTCATGTATTTCGTCAAGTTAAAGTTGGCTGGATATTTTTTTTACCATAGTACACATAAAAGCTTAAACTTCTAGTATGTTTTTGAGAAAAATGTACTTTTATATACTTTCGCACATTCAATACATTTGTTTTCATTAAATACTTAGACTTGTTTAGGTAAACAATTTTGATTATATTCTAATGAGATTTGTTCAATTAACGTAGGAAATATAAAATAAACCACATGATTTAAGGGTTCTATTTTACCCTAAATTGAAGATAATTAAAGACTTTTGTCGTTAAAGATAAAAATTTATTCTTTTTTTATCTTGAAACAGAAATATTATCCGCTCCTGTTTTTGGGTAACAATATTAAAAACTGAGGATTTACCATTAAAATATCCAAAAATATAACCTGCTATACAATTTTTATTATTTTTTCGTGTAAAGATTGTTTTAAGTTGTTTTATTAATTATTTATAAATCTTAACCAAAATTTGCCTTCAAAATTAAATGCTTTTTGTTCACTTTTATGGAAGTCTGTTTTGGGATAAACTTGTGTACAATAAGTATATAGAAGTTTTATATGTGATTTTAGGAAAATAATGTTTACTGAAATTATTATTTAATCAAAATATAAATGTACAATAGAAAACTATTTTATTTATTTATATTAAATTTTACTCTGAGCAATTTTTGAATGAATTAATTTCATTAAAGCGCTTATTTCAAAATCAAATCTTACCAGTACAAAAGATGAAAAAATCAAAACATCTTCTAATATTATAAATTTAATGCATTTAAATTAATATTTGGAAAATAAAATTGAATCACAATAATAATTATTTATAAAATGCATTCAATTATGATTAATCTGGAACTGCTTCCTTTTCTTCTTTATCAATAATTTCATAGAATTTCAACTGTGTAATTTTACTTCTGTGTTGAAAACAATATCAAAATTATTTGAAAAAGAAAATATTATTACTTCTGATTTTGCTTTTGAACTACAACTATTACTCATTTCCTTTGGATCCGGAAATCTTACTTTCGATTTCATATGGAATACGAAGAAATAGACCATCCATTAAGAAAGAGCGAAAGTTTCCAACTCTCTCAAGAAAGAAGGTCACACGTAAGAAGGAAGGTATCTGGTTTTTGAATTGCATTCTGGCTATTGTTGTTCATCACTAAAAAATGACGTAATACCGAACGAGTTGGTCTGCTTTCCGTAATTGATGGCATAACTAATGCCCCCAATTGATGCAACAGTACTCGTTTTGTTATCCTATTCTCCAAGTAATGTTTTGCATAGCAATAATTAATCTTCTTCGGAGAAGGTTAAGTTGGGAAATACCACACTCAATGTCTGATCGAATGGGATGAATGGTTTGCATTGCCAATCTAATTGTAATATCATCCTACTTTTCGATATTTCACAATAATATCAATAGAAATAATTCCTGATTTCTGAAAACAAAATGCATAACAGATGTCCTTTTTTGCACAAAAGTTATATCATGAATAAGTGCATTGAAAGAAGCAAATTAGGAATAAGATGCACAATTTTCAATTGCACCAAATTATGGATTGATGCACTTTAAAATACTTTGTTACAATAAAACGTTTGAATATATTTTAAGTATTTAATCTGAAATTAAATCATAAAACTCGAGGTAGACCTGATCTGACTTTAGATCCTTTAGACTTTAGACCTAAGATCTAATTTTTTGTTTGAATATTTAGTGTATAGTTAATAAATTTTAAAATTTTATAAGGAGCAATATCAAACACATCTGAAGAAATTTTTTCAAAGTTTTTATCAGTAGAAATATGCTAAGATAAAATAAGTTTTCAATCATTCTTTTTAATAGCAAACTCTGTTTAGTTTGATCTTAGTTTTAATTCTTGTAACACAAGCTGATCTAGTAACTCAATATTTAATATAATTTGGTCCTCAGTTATTCATTTTTGCGGTTGATCCCGTACTCGGAAATACATGTTTGCAGTGCTTCACTTACCCGCTGAACATCTGAAGTCCCAGATGAGTTACATCACGTGCGCAGTCACTGCAGAGCTACAAATAAATCATCTTGGAACATAAATTTTATTTTAGACAACGATTTGAATAGCTTATACTTCGTGGTATAATATATATGTATGTATGTACCTATATATATATACATATATATATATATATATATATATATATATATATATATATATATATATATATATATATATATATATATATATATATATATATATATATATATATATATATATATATATATATTCACGTTTACTTTTTTAATAAAAAATATAACCGAATTCTTATATTCTATAAAAATATACTCATAAAAACTCAATCATATTAAAGCAGCCACTTTATGACAAAAAAAATTCTGTACGCCACAAGAAACAAAAATTAATTTCCTTATTAAAGGCGGATATATCTTCGATATCGATTATTAAGTAATATATCCTCGTTAAATTAACTTCTGCATACCTGCAAAATCTTAAATTTCATGTTATTTTAAAATAAATTTACTAAGAAACATATTCTGCACACAATTAAATATCCTCATAAATTTATTATAAACGGGGAAGTATTTGCACATGCAGACGATCGTATTTACAGAAAAATCCTTAAGAACAACAAAATATCAAAAATTATGCGTTCTGTGAAAATTTCTTGACTGAATCACGAGCAGTGCACGTGATGCCAGTTTTCAAATCAAATCTAAAGCAATCGGCAGCTGAATCCATTTGGTAAAAATAAGCCCTTGTCTGGCTGCATATTAATTGATGAGATAGATGAGGGGACGATCTGAAAAAATTGTTCTCAGATGAGAGATATTCCACAAATTTTACATATATATATATATATATATATATATATATATGTATATATATATATATGTGTGTGTGTGTGTGTGTGTGTGTGTGTGTGTGTGTGTGTGTGTGTGTGTGTGTGTGTGTGTGTGTGTGTGTGTGTGTGTGTGTGTGTGTGTGTGTGTGTGTGTCATTTTGGTATTTATAATAATTTAGAAAATAAAAGAATCGAGCATTTACGCATAAAATAACGCATTTATATTGTTATAGTGTTTTTTTCCTTTTTTCTTCTAAATTTTCAAAACATTGCCTTCGATTTTTAATAATTGTAGATAATTTGAACACATTTCCAATTGTAAAAATCTTCCTTTATTACCAGCTGGATCATTTCATGAAAAATGAATTAAGCTCTGTCATGAGCAACCTCATCAATTAAACTCACATCGCACGGTTTTTTCCTGTATGTATTAGTAAAGGACAGACGGAAAGCGTCAAGCATGGGTGAATTAAGGGCCTGTATTTCAATGGTATTAGCCGAAAAGGGGCATCATGACCTGGTTAGTTAGGGTGTCACTCTCAATGTCGGAAGGCAGTGCTTTTGAATTTGGACTGAACTGAATATTCGTCGTGTTCACTAAAACGTTAACTAGGTCGTGGTCGCAATGTCCTCAAAGTAAAATGATACCTCTGAGGGCGGCAACTCAAGTATTATGTTGCTTGATATCTGCTTCTAAATTACGAACACTCCATTTAGCCATTTCTACTAACAGGTAGAGCCCAGCTCTGGGCTAGGTGCAGGGAAGAATGTTGGTGTAACGAGAACAACTGCAAATAGCCGATATGCACGTGAAATCGACTTTACCTTTCCGTAAGACGTTAATTGCACACTGGAACGTCTATTGACAAAGGTCACAAAAATTATTTAATATCTTAATTATTAATAATTTAAATCAATTCTATGAATAATTTTATGAATTAACCAATATCAAAATGGTTCAGATATTTTGTAGACACCCAATGTATGTATATATATATATATATATCATGTATGCAAAAAACTTGAACTTTGAGAGACATGGATAGCATATAAAATACTAAATTGAATCACTGTTGTCCTTATCAATTGTAAGTATGCTCTGATATTGAAACATTAATTGAACACAACAATAAAACAACCCCTGAGAATGAAGATTTGTATAGCCTAAGGAAAACGTTAAAGGTTACCAAATATAGAACATCAGTGAAAGTATATGGAAGAGCATATAAATTTTCTCAGTTAGTTTAAATACGGCCTCGAGAGAAAGAAAATTGTTGCTGAATTCTGTGTGAATAAACTTTCAGAAAGCAGAGCATCATGTATCATAAAACAAGTGAGAGAGACTTGCGAATAATAGGTAATGATCAGGAAATTACTGAGATTAGTTAATATGAATTGAGATTAGTAAATATGAGTGTGTATATGATAGTTTTTAAATATTTTTTGCTTATAAAAGGATAAATTATAGGTTAAAATCTGTTTTAAGGCTTTATAACATAAATGACTCTTAAGTGGTTGTTGAGTTCAAAGGTTAATAAAAAGCATGCAATATTAAAGGGTTAACAAAAAAAGACTAAAAAAGGGGAATTTAAAGAACTTTTAAGTTTAATTATTAATTTTGAATAATACGCAGTAATGTAAGACAAATGTTAGAGTAAACAGAAAATTTAAAGTCTTCAATTACATAAAAAAATTAAACTCAATTCATACATTAAGATAATACTAGGAAAATGTATGCACAGTTATATAAACATAATGAAACCCAATACATATATTCAAACTCAATTATTTTATTATTACAGCACACACACAATATTACAACAAAAAAATTTATACTTTAATCAATTAAGAAATGATGAAGGTTGGGTTGGTTAAACTTATAAAGAAACTCACGATGCACACATACAAAGTAAATATATGCAAAATAAAAAGTATCCAATTAGTGAGGTTAAATATTTCAGAAAAGAAAAAAATGAAAAAAAAAAACTCCAAAAGAAAAAGAGGGAAAAAAAGTTTCTTAAGTTCTCCTCAGTGTGCATTGGACTGAGAAAATGAAGTCGTGATATCTGGAAAATCCAGACGAAGACTCGACCATAAAAATTTAAAAGATGATCCACCTGATTCCATGTTGTTACAGGCGGTTGAAGCAGGTGAGAGTAATAGGCATTATAAAACAGGAACATTATCATATAACGACATCAACTTCTCAAGAAAATTCAAAAGGACGATTTACTGGCCAACTTTAACTTAACATGCATCCTTCAAAAGGGTTCACCCCTTTTGAAGGATGGATGAAGAAATTCTAGAGAGGTCCTCAGCTACAAGGTTGAAATAAGATTCCTAACATCTAGGATTTTCTTCTCTAGTGACTTTTCAATAGACGAAATATATTAAACAAAAAACATTTTTCAAAAAACATTTTCTAGGCTTTTCAATTTCCTGAGGATATTTTACTTTAAGGTTATCTCCATGTCAAAACTTGTTTCTTCATTTTTCGGAATGCTTCTCTTCTGAAGATTTTCGCCTTCTCACTTCTTCTTTCTCTAATCCCTCAGGAAATTGAAAGTGCAAACTCTAAATAATAATATCAATGTGCGGGGTGACCGAAAAAGTTACAAATGCAGTTATGAAGAAGGAAAATAATACAGTAAAAAATGAAAGAGTTGACCTAAGCAAGATGACTAATAAACAACGACAAACAATATGTGATATAACATCACAATAAACTTATGAAAGACCATGATGTTCAGAGAAAACTTAATATAGATGCTGTGCTTGTTCGTAAGTTGAACGGTAAGAAGCTTAGAAAGTTTCCTAGAACCAACCCTGATAAATATCTATATAGGAAACGGAAACACAACATCCATCCCCGTGGATTAACAATAATTAGGATCTAAAATTGATCTTTTTTCGGTTCTAAAAAGTATCTGGTAGTTTATTACCCAATGGAGGTCTAAAAGCAGGAGAATGTTCTCTAAGCCATTCGGAAACAATTTTCGACGTGTAAAATTTAGCAATATACTGCTGGAATTATATACATCTCACAGAGCCAGTTTGATCACTGTGCTGTGGATCCAAGTTTGAAATGCAAATACCATACATTCATGAGGTTTCCTCTATACCATCAAATACATTTAAGAACGAGACTCATCAGGCCAAGGAACGTGTTTACAATCAATTTGCTTAATGGTGATGTTGACGTTCCGGGGTAATCAACAACAGTACACGTGGACCTTCGACTTTATACTTTGTAATAAGTTTAATGTAATTTAATATATATTTCGTCTATAATCATTTTAGTTAATAAAATTAAAACTGCGATTCTTATTAATAATCATATGACATTTTTATATTTCTTTTAATTTCATCAACAAATTTCTTAATTAATATCATTAAAATATTTCAATTCAAAAGAAAAACCAAAAAAAAAAAAATTTAGAAAGCTTAGAATTAAATCTTAGAAATTTCACAGGATTATTTCAAGAAAAACTTTTCTCCTCCACACATCCTCCTCTCAGCGTCCCTGAGAAGAAGCGGTAAGGTTTCCATCTTATTTGAAAACATCGACATTCTTTCTTGTCATTTCCTTGATATTCATGGTACCCACTGAGATTTTTCGTAATGATTTCTACGTTTATGCTTTATTCGTTAAATATTTCCAAACACGATTATAGTTGTTATGTATGTTGATGAACAACTAAACAATTTTATCATGTATTGACACATTTTAGCTCTATTAATTACTTTTTATATTTCAATTAGTATAAATAATCCTATTTGATAGTTTTTATATGGGTTTGCAATTCCTTGAAATAATATATTTCAAATTGTCCTGTCATATTATATTTTTATGGAAAACGTTTCACTACATAAAAAATAAAAATATAAAGCCACATATTTATGTGCAAATGCAGGGTGTGGCTTGTAAAGTCCTGTTTCGCACTCTTAAATTTAGAACACCAAGAGTTTTGATCAAATAAATGTATGTAAAGATGACTATACACTACTGGAGATGACTTGTACCTCTAGTAAAACATTATAAAGACAGAGGTGTGTGTTATCTCAAAAACTGAATAATATATAAGAAGTCAATTACAAAGTTGTAGAATAGTACAAAGTGATTTAGTTTCAAACGGCATTTTGTGCCAAAATGCAAAAAAAAAAAAACATATTTTGGCTTGTTCACAAATTTTAACACTGTTTTCTCGCAAAGCGCCAGGAAGACTTGAATATGCGACAGATACTTTCACCTTCAGTGAAACAAATCCACAGTAATATGATAAATGTACATTGTATATGAAACGATAAATTCCGTTTGATGCTAAGAGTGCCTAGTGATGACTAGTAGCTAATTTTTGAAGATTTCATGATGTAACTGTCATGGAACTCACGCATAAGCCAATAAATGTTGTAAGCATTTTTCTTACCAATAAGTCAGTGGTGAAATGCTTATATAAATTTTTAATCGATTTCTACGCGTATCTCCTTAATTTTCAAAGTATAACCATTAACTTCCGAAATTTGAATTTAGGAGCGTTGTAATTCATCTCGTCTTGAATCGGATAGCCTCTTACCTATTCCTCAACACCTCTGTCATGAACTAGCTGTCGGCAATATAAGATTAAATTGGGGAGACAGGGCTTCATAGGGAATCTCCAATTTAATTAACACTCAATTATTTAATAAAAGTATATGCATCCCACACGTTCCCGTAAATTTACTCATAACCCAGTTTTTACATTTCATCGAAGAGTTTAAAAACAAATCTAGTTACATTTTTTCCTCTGTATCACAAATTGCAAAACACAGGAAAAAAGTTAGTATTTCGAACAGCTTGTATCTATACAGTTGAACAAAAACGAACGATTTTCGAAATTCCTATAATTCTTTGACAACTTCCTATTATATGTATTCAAAAATTACAGTCCGACAGAAATTGCAAATTTCAGATGTCAAAAGAGAATAGCATTGTTTTGTTATTCTGTAGCAAATTATGTTCGGAAGAAAAACTAGTATGGCTGCTTAACCCCTTGATCCGAGTTGGTTGGATGGACATGAACTGGCCGCTTGACCCACATAAGAAACAAAAGTGATAATATTTTCCGCGCATGAACTTCACAATTGTTCCTTATCTATTTAGCAATCTTTGGAATAGACAAAATTTTCAAAGCATTTGCATTTTCAGTGAATTAATTATGAATTCGAAAAGATATTTGTCTTTTAAATATTTAAAACTTAAGAATATTTTAATTTTTGAATAAATTTGTCACATTTTTTTCTCAGTTTTTATTTCCTCCATGAATCTCTCTAGCAGGCGATGTTTTGATGGGTTTGTCCCAATATCATTCTCAATCCAACTTGTATATGTGTCTCTTTGTAAGGATTCATTAAAAAAAACTAAATAAATAATGCATATAAAGAACTCTACCACCCTATGATTAAAATATAAAGAAGGATAAGTTCTCATTCCATGCTTTTTTTCTCATTTTATTGTTTTTTCATCTTGTCCTACTTTGAACTTCAACTTTTATTAGAATCGTATTTTTATTTTAAAATTTTATTTCCCTATGTTCAATAATTTGCTCCTATCATACTTTATCTATTGTAGAAATTGTTATCAATATTTGTTTTTTTGTTATGTGTGTGTATGCTTACATTTTTTTCTCAACTGAAATAATTTTAAAACTACAAGTATCAAACTTGAAAATCATAAAATAAATCATTTTTAATCTAATTTCATGCATTCGATTTGTTCTTAATTGATTATATTTCTTAAACTCTATACTGTTCACATATAACTGCGTAAATGTTACATTTATGGAAGTAAAATATTATAAAATAAATATAGTATATAGATATGTTAACATATTGAAAAATGTCTATGATAATAAGTTACAGGAAAAATTTTAAAATAAAATTATGATGCATATTCCAGCATTTTATTTTTGTCATAAATAGTACCTAAATACTGTCAAATTGTGAATAAACAGGGGACAAATTATGAATTATCATTGAACATTATACTTATTGGCTAATGTGATTAACCATAACTTTTTATATTAAACTAATCTCTGAACAATGAGTTTATGAAAATTCCATATGTCAGGGCATCCATTTGATAAAAAAAAAGGTACAGAGAAACTAATCTTAATAATTTAATGGTTTTACATCGCATAAATTCCTTTGTTAAAAAATGCGCTAATAAAAAATAAATCTCTATTGAATATTATTTTACTTATTTTAGTGTCCGCATAATTAATTTTCCCCATTTGAAATTAAATAATAGTTAAGTTGGAATAAAAAACTTCGAATATCTGGTTGAGAATATTTAATAACTAAATTTTTCTTGCATATGGAAAAAATTTCTTGACAATAAATTTTAATTTTCAGCATTCCTTATGAATAAAATATCTTAAGAAATTAAGCTTTTTCAAGAAATATTTTTTCTTTAAGTAATCCCACATGGTATCCTTTTTTGTAAACATTTTATTAAAATCTCCCCTCCTTTAAGAACACAGAATATTTTACCCTGGCAGTTAAATTACAATTTATAAAAATATTATTCCAAATAAACATTAAGAAATTATTTCTGTTTCCTTTATTAATATAAAGATAAATGTTAATCTTACAATTTCTAACAATTTAATTCGTTTCGCTCTAATTTTTAACAATATTTTTGACTTTTTAAGACAGTATTCTGTTTTTAAGTAAAAAATAACAATTTTATTTGTCGTTAACTTTTACAATTTTCATCTTATGAACTAAAAACTTAAAATAGTAAAACATAATTTTATTTGAAAAATATTATATCAGCGTGAAAATGAAATATGAATTTATGAGAAAATTTAACTTGACATATTCTTTTAAAAACTTTTATGATCTTAAGCAATTTAAATCTTATTTCAGTTAAAAATTTACAAATAATATGCGGCACACTTACACTGAAAATGTTTGACTCAAAAGAGAAATACTTACCTCATATACGCTTGATAAGCCCAGATTATAGAATACTGGCATAAATACATAAGCTACGGTGGGAAACATGAAACAGTACGCTACTACGACCATCCAGAACTGCGTGCCGGTCAGATACGTTTCAGCAGGTATGCCTAACATAGGTATAGCGGACATGAAACTAGCCAAGATGGACATAGCTACGGGGAAGATGCCCATATTTTGACCTCCCATGAAGAAGTCCTTGGTAGTTTTTTGTTTGCCACCTGTGCATGCATAGTATATACCTATTACAGCTGATACGCCGAGCATAGCAATAAATATTGCATAGTCCGCATAAGTAAATCTCGATAAAAGTTCTTCTCTGGTTGTATGCATTTTCAAATTTTATTCAAAGTAAATAGTCGCATAAAATGTATATTTTTTACAAAGAATTTACTTTCATAAATTACTCACGATATAATAAAAAACTACATATAAAGCTCCAATTCCTATCTCATGTTTGTTTCTTCCGATACCTAAGAGGCAATGCCGGTTTCATAGCAAAGCAGAGAGTTTTAATACCGGTATGGAAAGACAAGAAACAATCTCGGCTCTATCCGATGAGGAGGGAGGAAAGGGAAAGTTTGTGAGGTCACACCGTTTTTTAATAAAGTATGTCAGTTTCTGAAGATGTGAAAGTTTTCAGCGGTCGGTTCAAAGAACGAACTAAGTAGCCTTGGTTCACTCGCTCCGTGAATACATTATTAAGGGTGAACGAATATAGTTTGTGATACGCAAGACCGTTAGTTTTAACTCTATACAATGACACAATTGGCGAAAAATCGCTTTTTCTGGCTTCACCTGTCAAATAATTTAGTAAAGCGACTTTTACTGTTCGTTTATTATTTAAGATAATGCACTACTAAATCAAAGCTTCTCATTAAAAAGAGCTTTACGTAAAATCTATTAATCTTTAAAATGTCTACAGTAAATTAGAGAGTGTGGGTTCATAATTTCTTGATTAATGCATCAGTCGATTTTTTTTTATTGAAAACCTGTTTTTATAGAAGAAAAAAATACCATTATTTATTTTCTGTCATCATTATGAAGTTTTTTGCTTATTGCTCACTTTCATTAAAAGGATTTTTTTTAAATAGAATGTTTATTATCTCTTTTAAAGCACAAACAGCTGTATTTTCTAATGTTTCGACATATTTCAAAATAAAACATTTTTGCTTTTAGTTCATTTTCCTAAGTTTTTAAAGCTGTGAGCAAGATTCTAAAAATGTAAAAAAAATCATATTTTGATTTCTAAAATGAAAAATTTATTACCTATGGGAATTTTATTTGTATTTGTTAATTAATTTATATGAGTGTGTATTAAATTCTAAGTCTCCTCATTTCCTTTGATATTTCGTAAAAAATATTTTTTTCCTAAATAAATAAAAGTTTAGAAAGATGCTTAAATAAAAAATACTCACTCTAAAAATATTAGTTTATTAATCAAAATTATTGGCAATACCTTCATTGCAAGTTATTTTTCAAGAAAGCTGCTTATCTTTAAATGTTCTCTTCTATTTTTCAGCCGAATGGTTAGTGCGGTGACCCTCGGTTCAATAGTTTGTGGGTTCAATTCCCAATTCTGGCTTAGATGATTGTAGTGATTCGGAATAAATTCTAAATTGAAGATCTCGATCTAATTGGATCTTGATTTCGAAAGAAATCTCAACATGTTTCAGAGAATTCTATAGTAGTGAGTCGTCACGTCACCAACTAGTTTTGTATTCTTCGTTACATAAATTCTGATGATGTTTGAATCCTACAACTCTCTCATTCATTGTGAAGAGCAGTTATTGTAGGAGGTTTTCTTTCATTGTTGCACACGCAGTAGATAGTCCATTTCTTTTAATAGGTTAGAAAGTGTAAGATTTTTAAATGAACAAAAGAAACATTTTATTCCAAACTGCTTCCAGTTTATGAAGTGCAGAAAAACAATGGAAAATTGATTATTAAGTTCTTTACAACACAGATGATTTCAGGTTGTACTCATTTAAAAATGTTCACATTCTGCTTGTAGAAGAGACGGACAAGAGACTATGACAAAGAGGATTTCAACATGCGCCTCACTCCTTCCATTTTCTTGTTAACTGGAAATATTTTAACTGTATGTAAAAATTACAAGAAAATCAAACGTTATGTGTTATAAAAATATACATTTAAGGACACAGTGATCTCGTAACAAGGTCTACGGAGTAGAATGTCCCGTGTTCAATCCCAGACACCTGAATAATGGGTGTCGTGTTTCTAGGATGTGCTTGCGTATCTTTCGAGGCGGACTCTTGGAATTTTCCCAAGTTTCTTTCCATGTGACAAGTGAATATGACCCGCTATCAATGAAAGCCTTTTCCGGAAGGTATTTCACGTTTGAAATTTGAATATTATCCAAAACGTAGTTATTGTGTATATTTTATGTGCAGTATTAAAGTTGTGTATATTTTGTGGTGTTAATCACAGTGGAATAAAAAATAAATCTGGATCGTTAGAATAACCTGAAAAGAATTCAAGAAACGAATTATTGGCTAATTTTATCCTTCAATAACTTTGCACTTCAAGTGAAAATGAATCCAATCTATTTTAGTTAATTACTGTTTTCAATTGGAATACAATATTAATAATTGCTTCCTTTTTCTGCTTAAACAACAACAAAGTATTTTACTTGTTGTTTTAGTTTCGTATAATGCTTAGCATTTAAGTAATATGCAATACACTGTCTCAAGTTTATTTGAAAATTCAGAAAACTTGAATTATGGAACAGTTGTAACGCTTCCCCTCTCCATCACTTGCAACAGCTGTAGACTTTATAGTTTTGAACATGATCGACAGGTTTTCAGAATATGTGAACGAGTGAAGAAATGTAATATCTTCAAATATATTATGTTTTCTTGAGAGCTAAACTTACAATTTCTTGTTACTCCATAATCCGCTAAATACCTTCAATTTCTAGATAAGGCACAGAGAATGGTTTATTTTTCAATCAGATCAAAAAAAAGTTTTAATTAATCTTTTGAGTTCAAAGATCCTACTTGTTTTGATAGAAATATAGAAATATTTTTAAACTATGAGATATAAATTGAAGCTCTATGTGTAACCAAATGAAAGTACTTCGTACACAATCAAAAACTCAAAATTAATGTTTTTTTTAATCAAACTTTTTGAAACCAAATGTTTAATAATGAAGAAAAATTAAAACTATTAATAAATTCAGAATAATATGCATGAAGAAAAATCCAAATAATCTGGAACAATATAATGCAAACAAGGTTTTGCAAATTGACTGCAATAAAAGTATTTCATTTTTGCAGTATGAAATATCATTTTAAGTTTTATGAGATATTTCATGAAATATGAATGTGTGAATACGTGTTTGTACAATATTTTTATCATCTTCAGAGACATAATAATGAAGAAAATGTTTAATGTAATAGTACTTTTCACATTTTTAATATGTAATTTTTAAATTAACTGCACATTTATTTGTTTTGAATCAGCAATTACTTCCGTAATATTTCAATTTCTATTATTTGAATATCACCATAAATTCAAATTTTTTAATTCATTTATTATGTATTATTCTTAGTTCTAACACAAAAAAACTTCCTTTTAAATATTATCTACCAAATCTTTAGAAACTCAATAAGCATCATTAAATTCTAATTCTGCTTCAGAATTTGCTTCTAATTACTTTATATAATCTCTCAATGCTTCTAAGAAATATCATTGACTTACAACTTTAATATTACGTAGCAAAGACGTGCTTTGATAACAGCAATAATAAGATTTTTATTACGTTTATCAGGTTTTAAATTGTTTCCTTACTGTATACAAAAGAAAAAGAAATAATGCATTTTATCTCAATCTAAAATATTAGAATATGACTGCACATTTGAAAAACAATTTATATGTCTGCATCCTTAAAATATATTATAACCATATTTTTCAATAATATGTGTTATGATGAATGTGAAACTATGAAATAAAGGAATATATGAACCACTGCTAAACATAGCTTAAAATAAAAAAAAAATCTTCAACGTATTATTCGAAATACTACTATACATTATAGTAAATACTACTATACATTAATGATTACAAATATCATTATATTTTTCGCTTTTATTAAAATTTGCATTACTTTAAGAAATTACATATGATAATTCTTAAATGTATCAAGGAAAAATTCTGATACATTGTTATATATGAGTTAATTAAAAGTTCTTTTATCCCATGCCTACATAATATGCACATTTAATATAACAAATATTATTCATTTAACATTCTTTCAGTTTTATAATGCACTCCATATTTTAATCAATGCTCAGTGTTTAATCAACATAAAGAATCTGATTGTATTGAAATCTCTTCTTTTTTCTTAAGCAAAAATAACTAGTTTCTATTTAAAAAATAATATAATAATAAATTACTAAGAAGAAATTTATGCTCCAAACACTTTGTAGCATTCTCCAAAAAAAAACTTGAAAACTATACATCAAAATTATTCAATAATTTTTTAGAATTTAGGATCTGGATTATTATAAAAACAAAGTAATATTCCTACCAGAAGATGCGTTTATAAATCCAAAGATTCATTTATAAATCCAAATTTTTTCCGGAAGAAATTTAAACTTACAAGATTTGTTCATTAAAACACTCCTTTCACACCCACATACACCGTTGTTTAACACATGCAGCATTTTTTTTAATTTGATAACATTATGCATAGAAAAAATTTCAACTGATAATTTGATTTATTCTATACCAACAAAGTAATATTAAAAGAAAAAACTATAATATAATGAAATCATTAACATAATTTCTTTTCAATAATTCTAAATGTTTCTCCCATTTTAAAATGAATAGAAATTAAGTTAATATTTTGAATATAAATTCACAATAATCAGTTTTTCTTTATAATTTTTGTCTAATTTTTATTCAAAGTTCCTTTTAATTATATTATTGAAAGACAAACAGACATCGTAGAAATAATCTTACACATGTAGCAAAATATAAAATTTTATGATCAAAGCTTTGATGATAAATTGCTAACTTAAGCGAAAATATGAAATTATGTGCTTAATAATATAATCACAAATAACTACCAATAGAAAACAAAACAATGCAAATGTAATCATTCATCATTAAATCTTGAACATTTAATTATTAATCGCTCTATGTTCATGTAATTTCTGAAATACGCGGTAATTTTAGTTTGAGAAAACTAAGAGACACTTTCTAAATTAAATATTAATTATTGTATTTCAGTCTCTCATTTCTTGTGAGTTGAACTTACAAGATTTGTGAAATATTTAAAACATACCGCGCTTTCCTTAATTAATAATTTATTAATGAAATAATAAGAAACGAAGTGGGATGTCAACTAAAAGAATTGTTTTAGTAAATTGCTTTTAACATTCAGTATTTTGCATTGATTTTTAATGACTGATTTATGGTCATTTTAAAAAGCTGAATATTATTGTTTGAAATAAAATAGCAAATGGCGAGTTTTTTATCATATTTTATTGATTTCCTTTGTCTTCAAAGAAACGCAATTATTTCTCTGGTTATAAAATATTATCACAGTTATGACGTTTCGTGTATTATTCTTTGCGCTATACGAAAAGAAATAATATCTGCAATTAATCTCAATAGAGTAAATTACAAACGTAAGCAACTAATTCTACTTTCTCCACTGAAGTTTGACACATTTACTTTCTTCTATGTGTTGCCAAAGTGGTTAGGTTAATGTACTTTTAAATGTATTTTTGAAAAAGAGGAATCACTTTTACATATGGAAGTCGTTATTCTTTTAAACAACGACCATAGTTCATTCTATGGAGAATGTTATTTAAATCATACTTGATTTTTTCACTTTAAATACTATCTCAAATATCTCGAATATCATTGAGTTGAATTTAGTAAGGAAGAACGCTATAATTCTCTGAATCTATTAGAATGGATTTGCCAGAATGCATCATTTTAACTTTTAGAAATATAATAACTAAGAAACTATCAAATTAAATTTTTAATTTTTTCGCTAATATCTCATTAAAATTCCGCACAATAGGCTACTAACGTCCATCTTAATAAATCCTAAGCTAAGAACCCGGATATAATCTGTACCGAATAAAAACCATTACTTATCAAAATTATTCCTTCACTTAAAATTAAGTGCTAGACTCATCGGATGGAAAAAGATTAAATTCGTTACAAATATTGAAATATAAAAATAGTAAAAGGCTATATTCATATGAATTATTCAGATTAGAGGGCACAGACAGAAATTTATAAATATAAAATAAATTTAAACCAATGCTTTTCAAATATTTTAAGATCAATGCACTTTTAAAATTTACAAATTTGGTGAAAAATTATTTCATACATGAAACCTATCCAACAACTATAGTAAACATGTTTTATTTTCATATACGAATAATAAAACTGATAGCATTAAAATTCTAAATGTATGCATTGATTTTCATCTGTGCTCATATTAATATAAATTTGAAATAAATATTATTCAATATGTATGCACTTTTAAATTACATATGAAACACTTTATCCGAAAATCAATATTTTAATAAACTTTCATTTTGAGCTACTCGCAGTGAATAAAAAAAACATTTACTTAGTAAAACAAAATAAAAAATTCTCAATCCAAATATTTAAGGCTGATACCTGCCAAACAATTATTTTTTTAAATAATACCGAAATAGTTTAGCTTACCAATAGGTATAGGAATTGATATACAATATTTCATTACCAAAATTATAAATCATAAAAAATGTGCACAAGTTACAATATCCTTTAATTATTTCTCGTTTAATGTGTTTTCGCGTATTTGGCGGTTTAAATTAATTTTTAATAAGAAAAATTTTTTTTAGATTTTTTTAAGTTTTCTGCATCTCTCAATGAAATGTATTAATGTCTTAAATAAAGTAAATACGGTATACCATTGCACTTATTACGTATGTTATAGTGAAAAATAACAAAATTTATAGCATATCAAGCCAAGGGCATTATCTTCGAAAATAAATCGTTAACTTAGCAAATATTTATATAAAAAACCCATTTTTTAAATACATTACTTCTAAGTAATATATAACTCTTTCAGTCCTTATTACTAATTCTCTATATAAGCAAAATCATGATTCTTCTTTAGCCTAAAGCTTGCTTTCAATTCTCTATAAATTCTTATTTTATACTAGCAGTTTATTCAACTTTACTATTTGTTTTTTCTAAACGTAGAAACTCTAAGGCCATCAAAGGTTAATATGATTTTTCTGAGGCCTTTAAGGTGGCTTCAAAGGTCAAAAATACATCTCACCACAAGCTTCAAAGCATAAACATTAAACTCAGTTCTCTATCATCATGACCCCAATGAATATTTGCGCAAGGTTATGGTTACAATGTTAAATGAAAGCTAAGATGATTCACACTATATTTTCTAACCAGTGAAAACGTTTCCTTTCGATGCCGAAACATTTTTCTTATTCTTAAACATTCATCATTGATGCATTTATCTTTAAATTCGCTTTCTCTAAAGTGACTGATAGTTGTAATTTTCTATCAAAAACTTCCTTCTCTGAGAGGCAATTTATCATTGGTGCTTATCTTATAGATATGAGAATAAGCTTATATTTTATACGATAAAAATGCAGTGAACCTCCTCACTAGAATCTCATTGAACTAAGTATATTTAACAAAACTGATCATCACATGAGACGCTGAGAAATTATCAGGAATATTCCTAAAACAAAGTTGAAGCAAATATAAAATGAATGAAAATTATATCGCTTTTGTAGAGGCGATTTAATGCCCAATATTTAGAAAAAATGTCTATACCTAGATCCCAGAAAAAAGATTTTGCATTCTTTATTATAAGAAAATGTACTTTTTTATCATTTAAATTCTGAGAAATTATTGCTATTAATTTTAAATACAATATTAACATTATTAAAAACAACAAATTAATAATTGTGTATTCACTGTTATGAATTACTAATTTTCAAATATTATTATCAATTACTAAAAAAAAAAGTTCATAAATTTTACATGTAAATGAACTTTACGGATAAAATCTGAAATTTTTTAAAATTATAAAATATTGTACTAACTATTGATAAAAGAAACTACGGATAAATAAATATATTAAATTCGATTAAAATTTCGATGTCTTTTAAAGTAAGTAAACAGTGCGTTTTTAACACATAAAGAAAGCAAATGTATTTCCCTTATTCATTATTATAACAAAAAAGGTGATATCATTACCCATGTTTATTCTGTCGTTTAATTAACGTGTTTAGCATATAGCATTTGTGTATTTATTATACAAAAGTTTATTTACATGTAGGCACACACATAAATATATATTTATATATAATTTAAAAGACACAGCACGGAGTAATAGGACCAACGATACAGATGTGTGTTGATGAATATTTATAATGAATTCCATTAATCATATAAAAGTGATTCATCAATTTTCGATAATACTGTAATTATCTGTGAAAATGAAACTCTTATTTCATCACTGTAATTTGATTCATTATTCATTATTTACAGTCTTTACTGTCTCCATAAAAGTAATCTATTAATAAACATGTCCTTCAACCCATTCTCATTTATGCATCTAATTTTATTTAAAAAAACTATAGAATGGGAATTTAATATATATATATATATATATATATATATATATATATATATATATATATATATATATATATATATATATATATATATATATATATCCTCACCCTTTCATTAGATTTTTTATTTCCCGTAAATAAATTTAATATTAACTAGTTTAGAATAATTTTTTGAAAAATGCATTTTTTAATTTGTTATGAATTTATAAATTACAATGAAAATAAATACTAAATTTTTACTAATAATGTGTCGAAATGTTTACTCTGTATATATATATATATATATATATATATATATATATATATATATATATATATATATATATATATATATATATATATATATATATATATATATATATATATATATATATATATATATAATATGTAATATATATATATATATATATATATATATATATATAACTATCGACAGAATAAACTCAGTTCTGCTGTCACGAAATCGGTGCCAGCCATGTGACTAAACCTTGAATCAATTAACAAATGTAGGTGGCATGCTAGATAAATGTCATTCAAAACGATAAAGTAGTGTCATCTTCGCATAAATGGGAAACGCCTTCTCACACTTTTAAGAATAGATTTTAGCATTATTTCCCTTCATTCAAAGCGTTTCCTTGACATGAACTTTGCTCCATGGAAGGTTGTTATTGTAATTTTCTTATGATAAATCCGCACTTTAAGAATGAAATTACAGAGTTGAAAAATTCCAAATTCTAAAACCTTTGAAGAGAAATAATAAATGCATTTAAACCCATTAATATAAAACAGGTTAATAAATTTTGTAGAATAATAAAATACTTTTCTTTGACCTTCACAGTTTAATACTTCATTTACTTTAGTCATTTTTTAACTACGCTCCACTTTGAAAACTCTAAATAGGGAGAAATGAATATTGAAAACTATTCTTTAAATAATATTATTGATTCAAAAATAATATACAAAATTAACTCTTTTAATTAGTTTTTCAAGCAAGATGTATATTTTGATTTTTCAAACAAATCCTACATTATTTAAAAAACTAATGTTTATACATATTTACTTAAGTAATTTGCAACTTTACTTAAATAATTTGACCTGCAGTGTTATAATGTACCTTCTCATATAATTTCTGTTACAAAACGCAACAAGAACAAACTGAGCAAAACTTGGCATGTTGATTTTTTAAGACTAAATGATTAATACTTTAGCATCGATATCATTCAGAACCAAATAACAGTTGCCTAATATGTGCTTCAATGGCAGAGCATAAAGCATTTATTAATGTTAATATTCACATTTTTTTATAATTTAACTTCGATAACCCTTTTTGATAAACATTTGAAATTTTAAGGAAAAATGCCTTTAGCTTTCTCGGTACGCTATGATCAATTTGATTTCGAACAAGATTGCACCACAGATGTCAAAGAAGCGGATTCATTGAACAGATAACTCAAATAGCATGTTGTTAAAAAAATGGTGTTTTCATAGTCATGTCAATGAACTAGTGAAAGTCAACTATTTTAGTTTTTAAGAATCGAATGCACAATAAAATTAGATGGTGTGGATTCTATTTACATAGAGTACTTTAGCCACGTCAACACAAATAAATTTCTCGTTATTTATTAAATGTCATTTGACAGCTGAAATGATTTCTAATAGACTATATGAATTCTATTTGTACTGACTTAGCAGTTTTACTAAATAAGAGTTGTAACACGTGATATTAAGGTAGACCATTGGTTGATAAACCAGCGTGACTGTAGCCTTATGTTTCAAGATCTCTACTAAGGAAATGGCTACAAAACTTTCAATCTAGAGAATGTTCTCTGAACTATTGTTAATCGTGAGCAGATTAGACAGTATCTTATAGAAGAAATATGATCTTCAGAGAGGAATTCCGCCATACGCTCAAAACTTTTGACCTTTTTTGTGGAAGCGAAGCTTTCATTGATTCAATTCAGTGCTTGCTGGTATTATTGAGAGTATAATTCTGTAATACCTAATGTAATAGTTTGTGAAGTGATATACTGAAAATGTTAATCATCTCTCATTAGTAATTACACAAAATATTATGATGGCTGAAAAATACATTGTGATTTTTTGAGTATGACGTTTTTTAACTAGTATAATACAATCAAGTCATTCTAGTGAATGACACTTATTAGCAAGGTAACGCTTGGTCACATTTTGCATGACTCTTTTTTTACAATGATTACAAAAATACTATATTTATGCATGGCTTGTCAGTTCATCAGATCATACACCAATGAAACTTGCATGAGAAATTTGATGATATAACTTCGTCTATCTTGAAATGCTATGCAGAGCTACTTCATCCTTTATTATATTTATGGTACAATTTACTACAGTTGATTATCAGTAACTTACTAAGTCTTCAATATTGTATATCTCTCATACAAAAATCCTACTGATTTTAATGCTATCTGTGTTCTTACAAATCATTAAATTAGATTTTAATTTCATTCACTAATACACTAAAGAAAAACGTGCCAGAGATAAATTTTCCTGTTTACTAAAATAAATTTTTACCATCAAAGTGTATATCTCTCATCATAATTTAAATGAATTTCAAAAAAAAATTATTTACGCGTATTTCTACAATGACTTTCAGATAATGAATAAAAAGTTTAGCAATCCTTAAAACTCAATACGCATAGATAATATCGTATGATAAAACAAGATGAATTTAACTCTTCAAAAAATAAATACGAATTTTCAAGGTTCATCTTCATCTTTTATCTATTTCTAAGGAAATAGCCTTAGAAATAGATAAAAGATGAAGATGAATTTTTAATATTGAAAGTATATTGAAAGTATAAGAAGTATTTTTAATATTGAAAACATATCTATTCTAAATTCAAATAGTAAATTTTAATTTCTTTTCCTTATCTCAATTGTAAAATAAACAATATTTTAATGGCCCTGACTATTTTCAATATAGGATGATAAGAAAAGAGAATGATAAATATCCTACATTTTTAGTTTTCAGAGATTCCTCTTCTATAGAATGATGAAACATAAAACTATTTTGAAACAACGTAAATTTATCATTATACTGTTTCAAAATTATTAAACTCAAAATAAGAATTACACATACCACAAGTAGAATAACCGAAGAATTTTCAAATAATCTTCTGTTTTTGTAATAATTCTCCTATTCTGTAAAATTTTATTTTAAATTACTTTTGCTGTCAGAATGAAGGAAACATTCATTCGTGAAAAATATTTCTTCAAGATTGAAAACACAATTTATTTTGAAAAACGTAAGAAATTTAACATTTCTTATAATATTTTGATGCATTAAATTAAAAATCTTTTTCTTTGGAAATTAAGTTATACGCACATAAATCTCTTCGAACATATTTAAATTTATCTCAAAAATTTACAAAACACATACTCTGCAAAACTCATAATTTAATTCACATTTTTGCAAATGTTAATATCATATTTTCAATTAAAGAATAGACATATATACCTCGCATTGAAATATTAAATACATAATTTTAAGTCGTGTTTAGAATCATCATAATACTTATAAATTAAATGTTAATCAAATTTCTTTAAAGATGACATTACTTTGTTCGAGAAAAAATTATTAAAACCCATAATGTTGTAATTATATATTGTTGTTGTTATTAATGACATATGGACAAGCTAAGCTCGCTATGCCATGGCTATGTGAATTTATGTCATTAGGGTGCGTCTTTCGTCTAATCAGAGCACCATGAAGGTGAAAGTATAATTTCACTCTACAAATCTTCCGATAGATGTCACCACCAGAGGATCCAATCTCTCAATTTTGTCATTGATATGAAGGGAGAGGAAATTTTCTCCAGACCCTTGCAGCCATGGTAACTGCTCAACGACCAACCACAGAACTTTCAATGTCACAGATTTATAAGGAGCACGTATATCGCATGTGCTCGGTGGCTCTTTGGAGGCATTGAGAATCGAACCCCACCCTTCCGAACGGAAAGTCGATGCCCTAACCACTAGACAACCACGGCCTCAGCAACTTAGTCTTTTAATCTGGTATAAACCTCTCAGGGTAGGATACAGGGACCTCTGCTGGTGTTTACTTTACTTTACGGCCCTAGTAACTATATATATATGCTTATAATAAAGCCTATTATTATACACAGAGAAGGATGAAGAAATTTATAAAACAAAACATATTTTAGAATAAATTAGGCCATATTTTTCTGCAATATTGTTCCAGGAAAGAACAGTTTGTAATAAAATTATAAATAAAAGGAATTTAAGGATTGTTTAATTATACAGTTTTTCTATACACTATTCAGATAAAGTAATAATATTATTTATTTAGTAAACATGAGTATCCATTCTTCATATATATAGTACTATTTATATTTAAGCAAATTACTGTATTTTAAGCAGCATTCTCTCTTATTTATAAAATCTTCAACACTAAATGAATATGTTTGAGATTAAATTTGTATTTTCTGAAATTGATTATGAAATATTTTTGGAGTGAAATCACTGAATACCTTGTTTACATTACAATGTAAACCATTTTTTCATATTAAAAGAATACGACAATTGTATATTAAAAACGTAGTAAAGGAAAACATTTTTAATTTACATTTGCCGGATAATTTTTAAATGTCAAATGCAACATGAAAAACCTAGAATATAATCAAGAAAAAAAATACAAATAAATACACACGCTTCTATTCTTTAATTTTATTAATAAACCTTATTATTAAGATTTATTTTACAATTAGAAGTAGGTCATATTTTTACCGCCGAGCTGGCAGCCGAATGATTAGTTCTCTTGCCTTCGATTCAACAGTTCGTGGGTTCGAATCCCACCTGGGGCCTGGATGTTTGTAGTGGTTCGGAATCCACTTTAAGCCGTAGGTCCCGATCTAATTAGCCCTCGCGCGCAAAAAATGACCATTGAGCGACAAACAAACCAAGCCATATTTTCACCAAATTAATAAAACTAATTTCAATATTTATTATTTCCTTCCGAAGAATGAAGGAAATTATACTTCTTGGCATTGAAATACAGATTTTCACACCGTGATTTCAGACTATAACCGTGTCCAAACATATAATCAGAGGAGTAATTTAAAACCAATTACAAGAATTGTTCACCCAGAAGGCTGTGGAAATTCCAGTCACGTCCGAGTGTTCAACACGATGTCAAAGGAAATATGTAAACAAACACTTGGAACATTTATTTCTGTGTGGCCAATGAACATCTATTATTCGTTATCAAAACCGTCTCTGTAGCGTAAACCGCTGACCTTACTCCATTTTTTTATACATATATTTCGACAGATTCGGCATTCAACAATAGAATGTCAAATAACAATAGTAAGATCAAATCTCTAAATTTTCTATTCTATTTAGAGATGTATTATCAGCGAGCAGCTCTGTAATCTTTACAATTGATTTTATAGATGAGTGAGTCCGGATCTTTTTTCAGAAACATCTACCGTGACCGAAGATTGTTGCAAAATATTTTATATTGACTGACCATTTTAGTATTTTGATTGCCTTACGTTTCAAAATATCTTTTCTGTTTCTGTAAACAATATCAGTTTCATTCGTTGAACACATTTAATGTATTGAATTTGGTAACATTACTAATCAAACGTTACCTTCTACATTCAAAATTGGGATATCATAACAATATATTCGATCACAATGTAATCTTACCCTTATTAAAGAGAAGTACACTAATTTTTTAGATTTTTAAAACTAATTAAAACATGTTATTTTCAATAATGAATCTCTATATATAAGTTAAATAATTATTTCCATGAAAACTAACATAAAATTAAAAAGTCGTACCTTATATTATATTAAGCTTTAAATTATATGTAATTATTTTGCAATTTTCAAATTAATGGAATCATAATAAAGCATTAAGTCTTAAAATAAGCAATTCAAAATTATAAAAAAGATTATTTTTTGTAAAAATGTAGCATTTTATAAAATCGTTACATATTGGATTGCTTAGAATGAAATGAAACTTAAATGAAGGTATACAAATGTAATGATTATCTTTATTCCATCTATGCAATATTTTTAACAATTTATTCGGAAAAGAGAGCATACCTTTTCAAATTTCATCCTCAATAAAAATAGTTATATAGAATAAGATTCATACTATTGAGAATCCCATAATAATTTCTTGATTCCCCTAGCATTTCCACTATAACGAGGGAAGATTATTACCCGATAACAATACAAATCCAACAATGCAAAATAGTCTATAAGCATTCCAACAATCTTATGGAACAAATCTATTTCATATAAATTGTTTCAATGAGTTCTGCAAGATAGGAGCTTTCGGAACTCACTCTAAATTATTAAAAATCACTGGGCTCAATATGCAGTTGAAAATTCCTGTTTGTCTTGAGCCCTTCTATGCAAAACCTTATAGCAACCATTATTTTTTATATTTGGCAGAAACATGCATTGACTTAAGGAAAACTTCGTAAAATATCACACACTTTGTCTATGCAAATAATAGTGGAATCTAATAAGCAGACAAACTTAATACTGTAAATAAGAATAAATCTGAGAAGTGAGTAACCAGTGTGTCTACTTATAATTCATTCAGTCTAAGGAATAGAATGCCTTAAATAACCTTTTTCTCGTCTTCAGAACAATGATGAGCAATTTTGATACATTTTTCCTGAACAGCAGCTGACTAAATTAAATAATACTTGGCACTATAAAGCTCCTTTCATCAGTCACTGACTTTATTTGAACACCTGTTCCATGGAATTTTTCTGATTTTGATAGATCACTCATTAAATTAAAACGATTTCATCAGTTTTTGAGAGTGCATAGCATGAAGATAATTATTCTTTAGATAAGAAAGCGCTCTTATATATGAAATTGAATTCAATTTTTGAAAATTATTTTATCTCTCTTTGCGTCTGTGTGTGTGTTAAGTTGGGGGAAACAGAAATCCATTATTTTTGCGCTAGATGGTTGTAGTGTTCACATTTCATATAGTATTGATCAAACAGTGTGATATTAATACTTGTTGGAAAGGTGGCAGCATTTCGCACTTAAAAATACGTTTGCTGTTTACTGTTTGGTTCATTCAGTTGGAAGTCAACAAAGAAAAAATTGGTACATAATACAGTTTTTCTTTGATAAAGGTGGAAATGCAAGCCAGATGACTGTAATTTTGCACTGTGTATACGTTCGCGATACTGTAACAGCCTATTATGTAGTATATGGTTTCGTCGTTTTCGTTCAGGTATTTTTGATGTTAAACATGCACTTCACGCGGGTAGGCCCGTTGTCGAAAATGTCAATAAGTTCATAGAAATGATTAAAGTTGTCCGGAAAGAAGCTAAAGATCGACTGTAAAGTAGTTTTAAACCATTTGTACAAAGTGAATCCGAAACATGTTAAATAAAGTTTGTTTGAAGTCATGGATTTCTTTTTCCCAACCTTATATATATATATATATATATATATATATATATATATATATATATATGTATATATATATATATATATATATATATATATATATATATATATATATATATATATATATATATATATATATATATATATATATATATATATATATATACATACATAGTCCGTGATGGTCTGGTTGATTAGAGCATAGTTCTAGTAATCGAAAATTTGTGAGTTCGAATCTCTACCCAGCTGAATATCCATCGTGCCCATTAATGGCTACAGTGAAACGTAAAGTATGTCGTGGCACAATGTCCTCCAAATGGAATGCTACTGCTGGGCGTGGCAAGCTGTGTTTCTGAGGGTCTGGTGCTTGGTCCTTGCTTCTAAATTATGAAGACCCATCCACTTTCATGGTCACGATGACATACATAATGAGATTCCTTTGGAAATGCCATCATTGATTTAATATGCTCTAAATATAATCATGCTAGCACCAAATATATCAGGTTTAATATACAATCTCTCAGTCAAAATTAAATAATATATTTTTCTTGAATAATTAATCACTAATTACTTAACTCTGAAATTATACTATTGTTTTATTATTACAATTATCCTCAAAAGTAAAAAAATTGATGCAAACAAAAAAATAAATTAAAAAACGTCTCTTTGATATTAAAGAACAAGTTAATTTTTTTAAACTTTACCCACCAATCAACACTTTGCAAGTCTGAAAGTCTCCTTCCATAATTATCATTGCTAATTCGCTCTCATAAAATCGATATAAATAATAATTACTCTACTTTCCAACAAACATAGATAAGAAATTTGAAATCAATCATGTAAAAAGAAAAATAATTAAAACTTGTTTTTAATTATATTTTTGTTTTAATGAATAACCTTCAAGTCTAACAGTAAACAAGAAGAAACTAATCTTTGCCATTTATAGGCACGACTACAATAAGGAATAACCCTGCATTCAGGAAAGTATTTCTGATATTTATAGAATCTAACAAGTGAAAATTTATTCCAAGTATTAAGGTCGTTATTGTATGATTTATGTGTCATCAATAAAGGACATTCATGTTTAGGATAAAAAAGGGTTAAAAATAAGTTGCTGGATTGATATATTCTAAATAAAGAAAAGTTTAATCATACGTTTAGCCTATCGAATTACAAGAAAGGTCGCTTGTTATTACAGGCTTCATTGCTTTGAGAATTTTTTTTCTTTTCTTTTAAATAAAATAGCAGTTTCTAGTGTTAAATATCTCTAAGTGTTTCGATTGAATGGATTAGAAGAGTAATTTTAGCATTTTAATTTTGTTTTGGCCTTTGAAGTTTTCTTACTCTTGCTAGTTTCCCATTGAATTTTTCACGCGTTTATTACAGCGTTGCAATGAAAAAATGCTAACAGTTTATGCCTGATGAAGATCAAGCAGGCCGTTATGTGCAGTTGGTCAAGCTTGCAATCAAGAATTAAAATGATTGGCTTCTTTAGCAGTTTTCGTAGACAAAGCTTACTGAAATTCAAATTTTTATATTTTATCTCCAAATTATTTATGAACGCTTAAAAAGATTCTAAAGATCATAAAAGTAAACTGCCACCATGCAATCATTCTCAAGATTCGCTTTTATTATTTATACAGTAAATAAAGAAAAAAATTCATACTTTAATATCGCAATGTTTTAAAATGGGACACACATTTTACAGATGTGTCATAAATTATAAAATTATCGCATTCTCGATTTGCGTGACAATTTTATTTTTCTATTCTAAAGGCATCTATCACTTTGTCAACAATACAATAAAATAATGCGTTAAACAAATAAACTCGTTTATAAAATGCGAATTTATAGTGAAATTAGAATCACTTATTAGTAAAATAAGTAAATATACTAATTTTTTCATAACTATCATTGACAAAATGTGGTTGAAGAATTATGAAATACAATGCTTCTTTTAATTCTGTTGTGAAACTTGTTTATATAAAGTAGATTTATTTATGAGTGATTTTATATAGAATACAGTTTTAAATTGTTGGGAGATGTTCCTGAAAATGAAAATTCACATATTAAATAGAAAAATAAATTGAACTTATAATGTTATATCATGTCAAGTGATGGAAATAAAGTTTAATGCACCATAAGTCTTAACGCCATAAAGTTATTCAGGAAAATTTAAAATTATTTATATTCGCAATATTTAGATTTAACATTTTAGCTATAAAAGCTGCTTAATTTATAATTATATAAATTATTGTAATATTAATGTGCTTGTGTTACACTTATGAAAAAACTGTTTAAATTGTATTGTCTGTTAAATGCGTTATTAATATAATTATGAGTATATTTCAAAAATCCTATTCAATTTGGTCAATCCGTTATTGCATTTTACTGAGTAAAATACTATGATTTGTTGAACGAATAATACAAAAAAATCCTTAACAACATGTTAATCTTTTAATCCCATAGAAAAAGTAGGACGAAACACACCATTATCTGTTTACCTTACTTATTCTAGGTACCAATTAGGTAGTAAATAATGTCCGACCTACAACTCAGATATTTTTTATTGAACCAGTATTCAGTTTGGGACGTCTATAAAAGAAAGTTAACAGTTGACCTAGTTAAGTGAAAGTAAAATTTATTTTCAAAATCCCTAAATTTTCTTCATGAATAATAATTGCTTACATAAATTCCTTTATGATACTTTTTCTCAAGCAAAGGTAATGGAGTCAATTTACGAAAGGCAGTGGCTCTCGGGCATTTTTATGTGGACAAAAACTTGCCGAAAAATACTTATATTAATACTGGAAAGTATATAGGTTCATAAATAAATTATGTTTGGCATATTTATATTCCTATTTATTTTTAAAATAACCATAGAAGGCATATTTTTATTCGAAAAAAAAATTCAAGATTTTTGGTATTACATTAAATTTCAAATAGATTAATTTATTACCTTATTTTTGCAGTTACATTGCATTTACTTAGATATTCATTTACAGATTTATATTTAATGTGAAAACCGGTAATAATTTTTAATATAGGTTGTGATTGTCGCAAATACAATCAGTTCAATTATCGTATAGAGAGAAAGGGAAGTCACAAAGAAAAGTTTCTATAAATAAAAAAAATACTTATAATTTATTGGCATTGACATTAGTTCTCAAACTATTTTACGAAAGCTAAAATTTTCCAAGAAATAACGTGTTATTATATGCTAATAAATACTGAAAAGCTTTGAAGCTCCCAGTAGGTATAATATTTTTATACCTATTGTGAACTTCAATAAGTTTAAATAGGTATATTTATACTATTATCTTTTAAGCTTCAACAGTTTCGCTTCCAGTAAAGTTACTCGCTTAAATTTCAAACACAATTAATTTTCTTATTTATGTTGCTTCAATGTATTTTCATACTGGATGCTCAGATATGTATTTACTTAACGAGAGAATCGGCAAACCCAACCAGTGCATTCTATTTTTGTTGCATTTATGCAGAATATAGAGAAATAACTTACAAAAATAAGTTATTTTTGTACTGAGCCATCATAAAATAAGACCAGTTTTGCTAACATTGTACTAAAAACCTACTTAACATACTCCCTTTTTCCTGAGAAAATGTCAGTATACAAAAACTAAATTCTTAAAAAAAAAAAAAAAAAAAAAAAAAAAAACAGTCACACTTATTCTATAGTTACTTTAACTCTTTGAAAGGATTTGGAAACGTTTTCGGTAGCTTATTTCATAGAATTCTAATAAATATTCCTATTCTATACTAGGATTTTAAATTGGGACAGTACAAATTAGTAGACATCATTTATCTTCAATATTAGAGAGGGTCTTGAAAGTTATTTTTATTTATGTTTCTCCGATAAATAAGAAATTAAATTAAATGTAGTACGTTTTTTTATGTTTCTATGAGAACCTGAGTCACTCGATATTTTGTGAAGTGTTGGGAAATGCATTATATTTAGTTTTTTAACATTATTCTGAGCATCCATTTTGCTTGAATGTGAGAATGAAAATATTTTTTCATTCTCAACTATGAACAATAGGGCTCAAAAAATATGTTGTAATAAAGTGACGTAAAATGCACTGTGTGTGCAAGTTGTGCTACATGAAACTTAAAATCATTTAACTGGTTTTTATTCTTTATTATTAATCAGTCAATACGATGCACAGATACAAATCAAAAACATTTGGGGTTAACCGCACTTCATAACTTTTGACTTCACGCTTCAATATAAAAAATTTATACGAATACATCAATGCTATCTTGACACAAAGTGTAGAATGCTGTTTGCATATTCTCAGTAAAAAACAGTTTTGATTTATATGCGTAACATAAAGGGTGTGGCAACCAACCTTATTTGAAGGTCAGTAATAAATGAAGCTATTTTTGCATTGCGAACAACATCACTGTAAATTAAAAATTAACTGATCTTAAAAAGTAATTTCTTCGATAGTAGAACGTCCTTTGTAGTCAACTGACTGCTGAAAACAAATTCGTTTTTTTTTTTTTTTATGATTTTTTTTAATAGCCTCCGACTAAAGCAACCTTACATAAAATTCCCGTATACTAAAACAGTAAAATAAAAACTTGTGTGATTATTTTGATTGCTCTAATCTCTAATCGATTACTCGGGAGGTATTTAAAGCAGGTAATCACTGCATGAAATACCTGCTTTAAATATCTTCCGACAATTTTAAAAGTTTGAGTTGTCCAACAATTATAAGCAACTAACTTTTATCCGTGTATGAGTAGTACACAAAACACGTTCTTTCTTTCAATATTTTCTCACAGTCAACTGAATTTCATCAATTCCAGAAAACACCTGAAAAATAACTCACTTTGGTCGAGTTTTTTTTTTTTTTTTTTTTTTTTTTTTGGAGTGGAAGGCTCGAGTGTTCATCCCCAACCACAATGGAAGATGGGTGTTGTACTTTCTGCGTCTGCTGAGGTAATGATGGAGAGCTTTCGGTTTCCTTCATTTGCTTCCCGTGAATGTGGAATCCTGGCAGAAAGCACTGCAAAATGGATGTTAGGGAGAGTGGATGGAGACACCTGAAAGGAATATTATAAAACTTGTTTTTTTATGTGATTTTTGTCAACAAAAAGTATAAGCTTCAGAATTAAAAAATTGTAACTCATTTACAAGACTCAAAATATATTTTTTAATCATATTTATATAAAAAAGTTATTTTCTATGTAATTTTAAGATTTATAGATAAAAAATTTTATTACAATTGTAAAAAAAGGAAGTGTTCTTTATAAAGACATATGTACGAAAAAAACTAAGTGAAATATTAAATTCTATTGTCAATATCTCTAAATACTTAAAAAATAAAACGTGGAATTAAAGACGGATAGCAATTCATGAAGGACATTGTTTTTACTCATAAAAAACCTTCTTGGTTTTTGAGTTGTTTGACTTTTATTAGATTTCGTACCCAGAGTTATGAAATTTTTGATTTCATTATGAATATGTTTTTTTTTTTTTTACATTTTAGAGATCTAAATTAAATAAAAAAAATTTCAAAAACTTTTTCTTCGTTTTGAAATTTAAAGGTTTTTGTTTTTCCAGATAACTGTGAAATTTAACTCTGTATTCAGTACTATATTCAGCAAATAAGTGAAAAAAACAAATTGTATATTACAAAAAAGAAGTATTTGAATACTTTTCTTTTAATGTTTGTGTCAGGAATCTAAAAAAAAAACAATTGTTTATATTTTGAATTCAAATCATCTATTCATCGGAATTTTGTACGGAGTAAAAAAGAATAACTGTGGGATTACAAGGGCTAAAAAAGATTATAGATCAAGTAAATATTCGTAGTCATGAATAACACTTACCATTAGGAATTAAAATGATTAATGCTTATAAATTTTTGATACATTCGTAATTTATAATCCGCATTTATAACCTGATAAGGAAAATCATCATTCTAGTTACTGGAAAACAGTGAGTAGGTTTTTAAATTGATCCAGCTATTGTGTCCGTAGTGGTGGCGGGATAAATAAAAATATGTTGTGGTCGCGTAATGTAATTCGAATGAAACGGTACCACGAGGGTTGGGTCTTCTGAATTATGTTTGTCCAATCACGAAGATTCACTTTCTGGAGTTAAGTCAGTTTTTTTTCTAAGATCGCTCCCTATTTTATTTGATGAACAGAAGCTGTAAAACTCCTTCTTTCGATCCTGAAGAATGAGGTTTTATGGAAATGGCCTAACCCAAAATAAATCGGTGGGTTTGTTTGGATTTGTTTGTAGCACAACGGTTATTTTTTTACACACAAGGGCTAATTAGACTGGCACCTACAATTTAAAACTTCTACAAACATTCAAAATCGAGATGGGAGTCGAACCCACGAACTGTTAAAACAAAAGGCAGAGCGCTAACATTTTCGGCGGCCAGCTCGACAAATAAATAAATCGTTGAAAACAAGCCAAAATAACAATAACATGTCTGAAATTTATGCATACTTTTTAGAAATGTTATTGAATATATTTTAATTTTCAGTCTTTAATTTTTTTGTCACCAGATTTAGGTTATTCTTCATAAATAGGAAGTTAAACACCAAAAAAAACATGTTAACACTTACCTAATTTTTTAATTTCTTTCATATTAGTAATTATTATAAATGATGAATCTGCAATTTATTAAATGAAAAATAAATAAAAATTCATATTATTTTATGTATTTACAGTATAAAAAACACATCTCCATTTGTTGATTGAGGATAAGCTAACAATTAATAAAGGTACTATATTTCCAATTTTTGAGGTTTTTTTTCTTCGTGAAAACAAATGAAACTTTAACCAGATAAGGCAAACAATGCTAAAAATATAAAATTTATTTAAATTGCAAATTTTTGGTATTATCCTTCACGCAATTTCCTTGTGCTGGACTTACGAATATTGAACACTCACAATCCCAGTAAAACATGTAATAACAATTGAATCTGATGAAACAAAATGTTTTATTTTCCCTTGGACAAAGAAATGTCATTGTATAATAGAACAAAGATGGAAAAAAATAGTTTTGTGGTCTTCAGAGTTACTCAATGCCAAAAAAAAAAAAAAAAAAAAGGAAATACACCACCATCATAAAAACTTTATTTTTATCCAAATATCATCTTGAATTTTCTTATGTATATAATATCCATGAAGTAATTTATCAAGGAGAGTTTACTGGAAAAGAATAATTGTTTTTGATGAAAATATAAAGATTTCCCGTTTTTCATTAAAATACCTGCCTATTTTAATAGGTTTTAGGTTTTAAGTAAAAGATTTTAAGCCTAAATCTAATAAATTTTAACTTAAAACACTTCATGCTAGTTCTTTAGTTGGTGTACTTAATCATTAATCTAAATATACATTACATTTTCAAAAATGTAAAACCAAAAAAAGTGCTAAAAATATTTTCCTTAGATTATTTCTCTGCTTATTTTATTCTTATAAATGATTTTGCATTGAATATCATGGAGTGCTAGAACAAAGTGATTTGCAGAAAATGGTATCATACAGGTGGAATATGCTTCCAAATCTGCCAATTTCTGACACTGGCATGACTGTTAGCCATTACAACTGTTATGCTGAAAAGTCGAATTACTCTACACACGTGAAGTTTACATGATAAGAAAATGCAGATAAATATAGCTTTCCTGTGCAATTTTTACACTTACATTGTTTAAATGAATAGCTGCAATGTATTTCATGTCCTTCATTATTAAATAAAACTACAACTCTGATATTCATTCAAATTCTAATTTTTATTGATCATGATTCGCCTCTATTTGTTTGTTATACGTTTCTGGTCCACTATTTCTGATTCCTGGGAAGCCGCTAAACACCACCAATCGCTTTGCAATTTCGAATCATAGCCAAGTATCATGGTCGACACCTGAGTTGGCACCTTCCTCTCCGCGTCTCACCACACCAATGGAAGTATGCGTGCTCCAGTCACCATTAGTAAATACTATCGATCTTTGATTGGATTAGGTATGGAACTCATCATCTTCCGGTCCTGAACCGACACAACCACCGCATCACTTGTGTTTACTACAATCCGTAAAAAAGAGGAATTTTAGATTTTTGCCACATAACATTGAAATAAATAAATATTAATTTAGGTAAATTTTAATATTAAAATGTAAGCACACAATAAAACATTTTAAACAAAAAAATGATTAATATAAAAATCAGATTTAAATAATATGAAATTAGATTAGTGAATAATATTTTTAATTTTTTAATACTTATTTACACTGATGGTTTTATATAGTTCTGATCATGAACTATCGTTTTTATTATTTTTTAAATAGTTACACATAATGTAAAGAAAGGCGTTGATAACGTCAACTATGGGCTTAAATGAAGGACTTCAGGATTCTTATGATAAATTATACTTGAGCATTGTTGCTTAGTGATAAGTTACCATAATGATTCGCATAAAAAGGAGAATAGCTCACCAGCTCATTTTTAACACTGACAGATGTCGAATGGTAACATTTAGTCATTGCAGTTTATTGTACCATTACTGCTCTTCCCATTAGTGCTAAACTGCTGACCTGGACAACACGCATTCTCTAGATACCTCGCCAGTTGGAAATGTCTGGTCAATGAGCGACTGGCTCGTAACCACATGAATTTGTATGAAGAAATATACCAGGACATACCATCCAGTTTTGATGTCTAAGTCTCTTTGTGTTCTTTGCTTTTGCCTCGGGTGATTATCCTGAGAACTAATTTCTCAGAACGATACTCTTCAAAATTTATTAATAATTTAAGCACGTGTTATATACATAAATAAGCCAATTATTATCATTTCGTTACTTTCATTTCTTCTTGGTGTACCAATTATAACGGTAAGTAGAGTATTGACAAGTGTTTTTAAACAATTTTAGTTTGCTCAATAAAATATAAATGAAAATATTTCAATTAGGAACTGAGAACTTTCATTTAATGTTAGCTAAAAATATAGTTAACATTATTGTATATGAATATTACATTTTTATTCGCAAATATGCGACATCAGAGTAGTACTTTGAAAACAAAAAATTCTTTAATTGAAAGTGTAAGTGTTTGGTGAAATGTTTAATTATAAACTTTCAATTTAATAGAAAAAAATCATGTTTATGTCTCATTATATATATATATATATATATATATATATATATATATATATATATATATATATATATATATATATATATATATATATATAAAGTGTGGTTCTAAATTGTTTTTACAAATTAAGAGGAATGATAGTACCCATCCTTACAAGCAATAATTACATAGGAGAAAAGGGTCGCATTTCACTCTGAGAGGCAGAAAAGAGGAATTCCCACCTGAACTTACAGCAGTGTTTGGGTAAGCGAATGAATAATACCAAAAATTTCACAAACATATTTATTGTTCAGTGAAAACCTAACAGAAAATGCTCAAAATGCCCCCCATGTTTTTCATTGCACAATTGACACCGGCAAAGGAATTACTGGTGCACTTTCTCGAAGATTCCCGGTGCCATATTAATTTTGTCCCCGGCAACAACGATTCTAGCCACGAGATTTTCAGTTGAGTCCCCAGACGTATAAAGATTTCATGTGAACCCAGAAGAAAATATCCAGTGGGTTGAGGTCTGGTGAGCGAGGAGGCCAAGCCACAGGTACGTTACGTCCAATCTATTGTGCGAAATCTGTGGCATTCAAAAAGTTACAGACCGTAATGGAAAAATGTGCTGGTATTCCATTGTACATAAGCCACGTGCCTTTCAGGATGGAGAGTGGAACATCCTGCAATAAACTGAGAAGCACTTGTTCCAAGAAGATACGGTATGTTGCTCCAGTCAAACGATATGGCATGATGTAAGGGCCTACCAGATAATCACCAAGGAAACCTGACCAAATATTCACGGAAAGTTTCTGCTACTGTCTACGAAGGGTTGTACAGTGGACATTGTTGTCAGAACAAACGTGTTTTCTGCCTCTCAGAATGGAATGCGACCCTAATTCCTGTGTAATTATCGCTTCTCAGGGTGGGTACTATCATCTCTCTTAATTTGTAAAAACAATTTAGAATCACTCTGCATATAATATGTTTGACGTAATTATAATAAAAATATTTACAATTTATTATACTTAACTCTCTTATAAATCTATACGAATTTAATTGAATAAAACATTAAAAATCATGAATATCAGTTTATATCAAAAATTCCAAGTAATCAAGATTTCAATTGAAAAGGCAAAGATTTTAAATTAATACATAAATGATATAATTTGTTAATTTTTCCTACAAAATGTTTTTTATCCTAAAAATTATAAATTTAGAACAAAACATTTTTTTAAAAAAAACTATTAATTTTTCACAAATTATATTCCGTAAATTAAAAAAAGTTATTATGAAAGTACTTTATCTAGAAACACACAGAGTAGTAAATTAAAGCTTATTTTTTAAAATGAATGTTTTCTCCACATGAGTTAATTTTCCTTTTAGATAAGTTTCAAGTGAATTGAGACGTTTGCAGTTAGTGAAGGTTTTCAGCATTCACTATTAAACACGTTACTAAGTTAACTATTTTAATTATGTGTATGTGTTTTAGGGTTTGTCTATTTGAAAATCACTGAGTCTTGACTAAAAGTTAACTTCTATGAATTCTGTTATTAAGTTTTTTATGATTTGCAAAATAACCATGAAACCAAGTGAAATTAGTTTTAAGGACTAATTTTATTTTCATTTAGCATTGACAAATTTTAACTAAGAAATAATGTTAACCATAAAAAATATTCTCTTGACCTTGATATGCAATGCTTATAACAATATTACAGGTTTATTTGTGATTTTTCTGTTATTGATTTGTTTTGTATAATTTAAAATTCACAGTTAACTCCAATGTTTTATTTTATTTAAAAAATAATTTATTCAGATTTGAAAATCCACACTCATTAAAAGTATATAAATTAAAATTTCGGAGAAAGATTTCATGTTTTACGGATTACATAGACAGAAAATGTTTATTAATAATAGAAGTTTATAAAAAACATACATATGCCAAGATAGCAGCATAAAAAATAAATATAAGAAAAAGCGGAATGAACAAATTGCTTCAAAATTAATTAAAAATAAAACTGAAAAACAAATATTTTAATTAAAATCAAAATATATAATTTTATCAATAAATTTAAGAAATTTTTCAAATTTAAAGTGATTAGAATATGCGTTTCAGACACAGCTGTACACTTAAAGGACCGCATGTGAGTATGAAAGTAAAAAATACAGAAAAATAGACTTTTATTTTCACGAAATAAGGAATTAATGTTTTTATTTTTTTTTCTAAAAATTAGATTTTTTCGCCTCATTATAAATACCATAATTAAACATGCAACTATTTGTTGCAAAATAGTGTAAAACTTTCAGTGACCTCCATCAAGTAATACTTTGGGCCAAAAGATCATCATTTTATGGACATTCATAACAAGACGTGATAAAAAAGCATCAAAAGTCATCAAGAGGGAAAATCTTTGCTTATTTACCGAATCATGAAACTAATTTTCATATAGTTGCTTATCTTCACTTTAAGTGAAGAAGTAATAAAAAATATCAGAATTTCTTCTCTTTAGAAAAAATATTTTTGTGTGGTTCTTAAACCAGAGTATAATTAGGCCTTAGTAGCTAAGTTTTATTAAAAGTAAGCGAAAATACAAATTTCTTTATTATGATACCACATAATAGGCAGCCTGATAACTGAATACTGTAATAAGACTTTTTGATACCCAATGCATTATTGCGTATCGGGCGTTTTTTTTTCCATAAAAAATAGGCGTCACTTATTATAAAAAAGACCACGCGAACCGTTTTGGGTAAGCATGCAAAAAGCAAAGACTCCACACCCATTTTCCATTGCTATAAGCAGTGACCGGGATGAAACATAGCAGCTTTACCAGCGAAAAATGCAATACTGCTTCTAAGCAATTTCCTTCTTTATTGAAAATATGTTGAGATATGAGAAACAATGAACTTTCTTTTCGGAGTTCCGGATTTTGTTGAATATCAAGACAAGGACGTCACACTTCTGGTTTATTTATTCATGTTGTGTTTGTGAGCTTTCATCCTTTGTGACAATATCTATGAAAAAACCTTCCACTGGGGATGTTCAAAAATGCTTTACAAAATTTTTCAGCTATTACACTATTTTTTATGGCTAATATGAAATACTGAATGTTTTAAAATGACAAGATTTCTTGTCACACATTCAAATTGCAAATATGATATGAGTAATTAATAATAGTTGAATTTTCGGCCGCAATTGTGGAACAATAGATTATGTATAGCAGAATACTTGTAGTACATATCTCTCAAACGAGTATTTCATAGTGAACCTCATGGAAAATTTGGTCAGTTGTGTTTGTTTCTTAATACATTTAAGAGCTTCCCCACTGGGATGAAACTAATCGCATCAAGATTTCTGCCAACAAGTGCTGTATTTTCGCACGATAGGGTTAAAGATAAATTTTAAAATATTTCATTAATTTTCAAGAGGAATTCAGCTTGTCTGTTAATCTATTTATATTAGTTATTTAGCGTTCCAAATTAGATCCAATTATTAACCTGACATTCTAAATTTGTTAATCTGTATCATATTTTTGTACCTTAAATGTGCATTGTTCCTAAGTTATTTTCGAGTACTCTTTATTTCTTACTAGTCAACATTGAATAAATTCGCTTCATCAGATAACTTTTAAACGTCAAAATTTTTTTATAAAATTTTCAAGTTTCAGCTAATTTCTCTGTAAAAAAGGACATATTTCAAAAGAGATAGATAAAAAAAACTAAGCATTAAAGTTATTTCTAATAGAAAAATTAAGGATATTTGAATTAAATGAAACTGTGTTTAATTACTTTCCATTAATCAAATCTAATATTAAGAATAAACTAGCTGATCCATGGCGGAGAGGTTAGCATCCCTAACTTCAAAGCAATAGGTCCCGGGTACGAATCCTGATTTGGGCATGGATGTTTCTTTCTGTCTTTGTCTTTATTTATCACTTCGCTTTTAGGGCGAAGATGGCATACCCACTGGGTGCCCCACTATGTAAGATACCATAACTGCGCCAATTATAGAGCTGAATATGGCAAAGGCCTAAGGGCAGCCGGGCTTTAGAAAATAAATATTAAGAATAAACTGCTTAGAAAAAGTAAATATAAAACTGTTTACAATAAATTAAATTTTTATGATATATTATATAATTTCTACCTTAATCTTAATTCAGATGCATAAAAATACCAATTGAAAGATTTAAATGATGAAATTACTATAATATGTGCTAAAAAATCAATCAAGTAATAAGTGATCTTAAAAACATTTTGTATACATGCATTTAAGAACACCACACAGATTGTGACAGAAGTAAAGTCGCAGTGGGCTCGAATCCAGTTAATGTTAAACAACTGCTGTTGCCTTTCTACTTTTCGCATGCTCATTCATCAAATGGGTGCTCGAAAGTTTCCTCCCTTCTTGCAAGTAAATACGTATGACCCACCATCTAAATAAAGTTTTCTTAGAAGACAAAAAGAGAATTCAAAAATTTCGTAACAGACTTTCATATACACACACATTTTTATTGATATAGTTAGTACACTGCTAAAAATATTTGAGAAATATTATGGTTTTAGATGCATTCTGAAGATGAATAACTACTTTGTTGACTAAAAAATAATATGTAAATGCTACAAGATATGAGAAAAAAATAAACGGGGAAAATTTTATTGATTGTATTTATCGATAAACAAAAAATGCATATTTCGTACATATAAGGCCGAAAAATGTCATTTTTTTGGACAAAAATAAAGTATACTCTTTTTATAAGCAGTATGATTTCCTCTGACCTAAAGTAATGTTTCACGCCTACGAGGACTAGAATCAATAAATTTGTCTGCGACTGATTGTAGTATTTATCCCAGTTCTGTAAAAGTTTTTCCAACTAATGAAATGTTTCTTGGGGTGATGAGCGACTAGAAATCTCTACCACTAGAATGTTTCAAACCAAACTCTAACGAGTTCATATCCAGTGAATATGCTGACCACACCATTGCATCTCCCTGGAAAAGGAAATCTGATCTTATAAACTAGCGTTATCAACCGTTGAGAATGAATGCATCCCGGACTTCTGAAGCGTAAAGGACATCAATGAATCTAAAAAAAATAACCATTACATCGATGAATCGTCAAATAATGTATAAGCTGATGTTCCCATCAATAAAAATTAAGGCTCAAACCATTGCTTCACTTCTGCCAAACTGGAATCTTTAATTCGAAATACTTCATTTGGAGCACCAAATTTTCTGTAGATGAGAATCCACATATTATCGGGTATACACTGAAGACGATTCGTTGACTAAGATTACGTGGCTCCTTTCATCTCATCCCCAAATAGGAAGCTCTGGTTTCCAAATTTTATGGGCATCATCTCATCACCGGTCAATAAAATGCAATTTAGTTCAGTGAGCAATATAATCATATAGTGGAATCAAATAACTATAATCAAAATTCTTACACCTGTTTCCATCTGAAAGTACTATTGCAAGAAAGTCACTACCGATTAGTGTTAAGTACCGATCTTCATTTTATGTTGTGCGTGCAGACTTATGACCTCATCAAGATCTTCACGATCACGAATATTTCCAAACATTGATTGCATAATCGGAAACAGATACTTTGAGGAGCTCTTAATGATTTCACCACAATGGATGGTGTTGGACCCACAGCTAAGCGATTGATGTCTCTTCAGGCTATCAGTTTTGTTAGTCATGTTTTGATACATAGTGATTTTGATTCAGTTACAAAATATTCAAAGCGTATCAATTCTTTTTAGCCTACACTTACAGAAGGAACGTTGGGTGTCATCATTCAATTTTTGTCTAAAACGCGTAGTTTTCAAAACTAGACAAAATTCGAATATTCCCATTTTTGTAAACACAATTTTCTTTTTTAACTTCTTCCACTTCATTTTATTAAGTAGATTGTCAAATTGTCGATTGTGTGGTTGTTTCATAACGAATTCACACAATATCCGATAACTGTTTTATGCGTTTATTAGAGAGAAAATACTAGGTAGAGTGAGTGTAAAAAGTATTCATTCGGTACGACAATTGATCTAAAAGAGATCCGTTCATAAAAAATTATAAGCATAAATTCCATTTTAATTAATTAGAAACATATAATAGAACATATTTTCACTAGTTTCATGTGAAATTTACACAAAAATAATTATATACATGAATAAATAGTTACAAAACTGAAACAATCCAACATCTTGTGGTGTAAAAAATATTCGTACATCAGGCATATTTTGGCCAACACAATCATAATATTACAGCTTATTCCTTGTAGGATATCCTTTAGTTCGAATAACTGCCTTGAGTCTATTTGGCATCGATTCCACCAATTTTGCTGTTATTGAGCTAGATAAGGCGTCCCATTCTTGATTAAGAACTGATTCCAAATCATTTTTATTAGAAATATGTCTGGATCTAATATTTTTATCAAGAACGTCCCATAAACTCTCGATGGGGTTGAGGTCCGGCGATTGAGGGGTGAAATTTCATGAACTTTGGGGTATTATATAGTATGCAGAGCCTTGTGTTTAGGGCTGTGTGCTTGGGGTCGTTATCATGCATGAAAACGTAATAACCATTCAAGCCCATTTTTGTTGCACCAGGTTCTAAATTATTGTTCAAAATGTCAATATAAAGTTGATGATTCATAATGTCTTTAATAAAGACTAATTTGCCCACCCCAGAAGCACTCATACACCCCCAAACAAGTAGACTTCCACTACCATGTTTCACTGTTGGCACTAAATTCTTAGGATGCATTTCTGTATTGCGCTTTCCCCATACCATTCGTCTCCCGTCCGATCCAAATATTTTGTATTTACCTTCGTCTGTAAAGAAATCTGGACTTTCATAACGTATTGCTTGGCGAAAGACAATTTCAGCTTCCGATTCTTCTCACTAACAAAGAATTTTCGTCTCGCAACACGGCCAAGGAAACCTTCATTTCTGCATGCATTTCGAACAGTACTTACGGAGACAGCTGTTCCCATGTTCTTTAGTTCTGATGTTAATGAAGGAGCTCTTATTTTGGGATCCTTCTTTAATGAACGCACCAGAAACCGTCTGTCAGATGAGGTCAATAGACATGGTCACCCAGTACGAGAACTGTTTTGAACCGTTAAAGCGGCAGTAAACTTTTTTTATGATTGACTGCACAGTTGAATGGGGTCTACCAATCAGATCAGAAATCTTGTTGTATGATTTACCATTTTTACGGAGCTTTAAAATCAGTTCTCTTTTGGAAACACTTGTGTCTTTACTTTTACGACCCATTACAGAATTTCTAGCTTCTCACTACATTAAAATTTCCACTGAAAAACCTTTTAAGCAACTTACAAGATGACGTCAATTAATTACATCTTAACGGCTAACCATAGGTTCCCAAAGTGGTCCAGGTCGACCCCCAAGGATCCATAGGAGACCACACAGGGGTCCACGTAGACGTGAGGAGAAAACAGGGGTTCAAAAGTTGTAACTGGGGGTCCACGAAAGATTTTCTGGTTTTAATAATAAAGAACAAAAATTTTGGTTTGGATTTACCTATCAACGTAGGCAGGTAGCATCACTCACTAGGTAGGTATTCAAAAATATTCAAGGCTCAGCTCAAACACAGAATTGAATAGAACAATATATAATAGCATAAGTGTACACCATAAGTCGAGAAAGTACCGGCCATGCGCCCGCTCGTCCGGGATGCTTGTTTAGACCTACAAAAAGATGAAATGTTAACTTGCGCTGTGCTTGCAATCTACGTTAGTATAAATACGAATGCCAAGAACAAAATTTAAATGATGACTGCATGATGACTTCAAAAATAGATTTGAAGATATTCTGACGATGGAAATATCACCATGGATCATAACCCCATTTGATGAAACGGAAGAGGTGAATGTGGTATTACAAGAGGAGCTACTTGAGTTCAGCACCAACGAGAAACTGAAGGTGAGATTTAAAATAGGCCATCAAACATTTTGGCTGCAGTCAGAAATACCCAAAAAATATCATGGGCTGTGGGAAATTGCGAGAAAATTTTTGAGTGTGTTTCCCTCGTCATATCTTGTAGAAAGAAGTTTTAGTGCCGTTACCAACCTATTAACAAAAAAAGGAACAGATTAAACATTACAGACCGGGGAGATTTGAGATTACTTCTTATAAAACTGATGCCAAATATTGATAATTTGCCGTCAATTCATCAAGTACATCCGTCTTATTAAAAGTATGACTATTTTTTATTGTTGATTTACTTTTCAGAGTTCATTGATGATTTTTAGTCAATTGTTGATTGTTTGTAATAATACATGTCCATAATTTTGTATAAACTTAAATATTATTTTATTAAATAGGATACAAGAAAATGTGCTAATTTTTTTTTCTTCTTAAAACCCCCAATTTATTGGATATTTTTTAGGAATTTTGGGAATACAGTAGAAATGTAGCAGCAGGGGGTCTACCTAAAATAGTAAAACTTTAAAAGTGGTCCACGAGAAAAAGAAGTTTGGGAACCCCCATGGGCTAAGCCAATCACAAAATATAACTAAAAAAAAATTGCATTTCTTTTAGTGTACGAATACTTTTTACACCACAAGATGTTGTATTGTTAGTTTTGTAAATATTTATTCATGTATAAAATTATTTTTGTGTAAATTTCCCATGAAACTAGTGAAAATATGTTCTATCATGTATTTATTATTAATTAAAATGGAATTTATGTTTATAATTTTTATGAACGGATCTCTTTTAAATCAATTGTCATACTGTACAAATACTTTTTACACTCGTTGTATATATAAATACAAGAAAATCAATTTACAAGTCTGATTAAAGTGAAACAAAAACTTAATGTCTTACTACTTTACTACTAAATTCGACACTGAAATTATTTTTTATTAAAGCCACCAACTTCGATTATAATATAAAATAAAGTTCATTAACTTTCTACTTAAAACTTAAAATAAAAATCAAATAGTTTGCTTTAAAAAGTAACTGTTACACATTATTTATCATTTAAAATTTTCTTGATATAGCTTATGTCAATTACATAAAAGTATTCTTATTAATAAAAAAGAATGTAAGCGTTTATTTGGTATCAAATAAATCATTAAAAGGCAAATTCGAAACAAAGAGCATCGAAAATGTTTTTAATATATGATAAAACTTACATAATAGTTGCATAATATTTGAAGTTTACATAATATTTGAAATTTTTATATTAAAATTCATTGCAAAAAAAATAGATTGTAATGATATTATCATATAATTTCATTAATGAAAAAATATTTTTACTGAGAATTATTTTAATTTAACAAAACTAAAAAGTTTAAATTGGGAAAAGATTACCAGTAAACTGAAAAAAAAATTACGTACATTTTATTTGCAGTACAACAAATTTAATAAAATATAACGAAATTTGAAAATGCAAATACCAGAGATCAATTTTATAGCAATAACTATAATCATAAATCGTAAAGTTTAATGAATAATTATAACACTAAGGGATCATGACCGAACAAAAATCATACTACACAATTGGGAATTTCAATTGATTTTGGAAGTTCTTTACAAGGAGATAGTAATTTCAATATGGATTGATATTAAAAATCGTATACATTTAAATTAAAAATATTATAACTAGTATTTGTATAGCAGCACACAAGAGTACAGTGTTTTGTGATAACAATATTTCGTGTCTCCTTTTTCTCGACCGTTATAGATGTAGTCTTGATTGCAAAAGTAATTAAAATAGATCAAAACATTACGATAAAAATCATTGGAAAATATAAGATTATGAAAAAAAATTAAAAAATTTAAAGTGTTATATGATCACCAGATATCAAACTATTTAGCAAAAGTTTGTTCATAGTGTCCAAAAAAAAAAAAAAACCAAAACATTCTATTCGTGTTGTTCAACTAAACTTAATCACTATCTGGAACATTTCCTGTCTTACAGAAACACATTAAATGTGGCCAGTCCTAAAGAACCATACTGACATTTAATGTCAACCTTTCTAACAAAATTTGATGTTAGGGAATAAATAATTTAGTGTAAAGAACAGTGAAATATTTATATAAGGTGAAACTATATTTTAAACGATTTTGAAAGTGAAAAAAGGTTAAATAATTTAACAAACTGCAAAATAAATATTCAGGAATATAAAAGAATCGTATTTTCATTTGAATATATACATATCAAATTAATAGAAATAACAATTGAAGAGCTTTTACAAATATATAATATAATGATACATTTTATTGGAACTAAATATGTAATATATGTATTAAAATGAAAGATTTTCAAAATATTAAAACGATACATTTTAAAACACATATTGAAATAATTTTCTCAACAATGATTAACAAGAAATGTCTTAAAATTTTATAACTTATGAAATGATTATTAGTAAATTTGTATTCACAACAAAAAAACTTTTATTTCGTTAACATTGCGTGTAAGCTGTAAAATTTTTATTTAGTGAAGATAATTTTTTTTTCTTTATACTTGAAACTTCTTATATTTTAGAAGATTCAAAAATGCCTCTACATTATATTTTTAAAAAAATTATTTTTTTACTTTGAAATAAATGCTTTTTCAATTATTTACACATTATTACCGTTAGATGGCGGCAGATGACATTTCAAAATTATAAGAATATTGAAAATATTTTTCTATTTTATAAAAATTTACTTTTCTTTTAATAACTAAGAACATTTAAAGTAATACATAAATGCACACAAATACACTATTACTGAGTTTTCTAAACAAAAATAATGTTCTGATTTTTTTGAAAAAATAAGAAATATTTTTTTAGATTTAATGAAATTTTATTAAAATATTTTTACATTAACACCCTCAGATGGCAGCACTCCACTTAAAAAATAAAAACAATTTAAAAATTTCAGAAATATTTTTTCAGTTTTTAACAAAATTATTGTTTCTTATTGAACATTTAAAATAATAGATATGCACACAAATACATGATACTTTAATAATCATAAACACAGTAAAATGATAAAATTGTTTTTATCACGCTTTGATATTTTATATTTGCTACATATAAAAATAATTTTTCTTACATTATTTTTTTCTGAAAATTGAATAAAATAAAATAATTTAATGGATGTTAAACAAGCAATTCAATTATTACATTAATTTCTGATAAATTTTAGATCTCAAAACAATATTAAAATTAATCAAAACGATATTAATTACAAAAGAGACAACTCAAAATCTTCAATATAATAGAGGAATAATGTTTCACAAATTTGTTAATGTATCAGTATATATATATATATAATGCACACTTGAAGTCTATAAAAAAGTACATATATATATATATATATATATATATATATATACACAATACTAACATGTGTATGGGATTTGATTTATGTATGCTATTAAATCGAATTAAAATGTAAATATTCAATCATTTTCACTCATCATTAAATAATTTACATAATGAATAACGTATGTAAATTATTAAAACAGTAAAATAATTAAAATTTATGACAAAGCTGTTACATTAAATGTTAAAGTTTTATACATAATTTTGAAAATGCATCACATGTATCGCTTACAAAAATGTTGCAAAATAAAATGACATTACTCATAAAGAAACCACTAAATATTTCTATCAGTTCCACAAAATGTTACAAAATTGACTTAAAATACTTTTTGCGCATTATTTTATTCAATAAATTTATGCGTTAAAACCATTTTTAACTAAAAGTATCTTTAAAAAAATATGAAAAGGAACTAAATATTTTCATGGCAAATCATTAAAACCTTGAATTTGGTAAACAATTTAATGAAAATTTTGAAATTAATTTAAAACATATAAATCTGAAATTCATATTTATAGCTTTGACAGTAATTTGTCGTATTTACAAACTGCTAAAAAGTACCAACCACTTTTCAAATTTACGAAAATTGGTGTAAATAGATTTCAGATGTATATGAACTCTATTTCTGCGAAAATATTTCACTGGCCGCTTTTTATAAATTGGTAATTCTGCATTGAACACTGGCAAACAGGATAAAACATAAGAAATAATATTAATTTTTGAAAAAATATGCGATGCACACATAAAAAATATTTTCAGTGTCATCTTTAATCATTTTTTCATTTAAATAAGAACGATTATTCAATATCCTAATCGCTGATATCTGTTGTAAGAGTCTTTGAAGCTTCTGTAGCATATTTTCCTTTCGCAAATACACTTTGTATAGAATAGCACGTGATAGAAGGGGTTAAACATGAAAAAGCTACCAAGCACTCATCCAGGTAATGCTCAAGTGCCACCTGCATTCCCAGGTTCAGGTCACCAGAGTCAAATTTTTGAACTTCCCATTTCGAAAAGTGCAGCAACAATCCTTTATTTATTTCTATGATAGTTATTATCTAATTTCGACCAACAATATTTTGTTAATATCTTTTAATGATTTTTTTTCATTTTAGAAACTGCCTCGCAACGCGTTGATAAATTTGAATTTATGAAATTTACGAAAAATATTTTTTTTACAAAAATGCATTGTAAAGATTCGATATAATAAGTCCTACAAAATTTGCATTTCATATGATTGCCAGCTGCTACAGCAATAATTAAATTTTAATTATAATCTTACATTTTATTTTAGTTTTAAATTTAAATTAAAATTCAATTGTAATCAAAATCGGTATACTTGGAATATATTTTCAGAGGAATTCAAATTGAAAAAATGTTTCAAATGAAACAAAAACCTTTATATGAATGAGTCTAATTTTCTTAGTAGGAAAATAAATTTCTATAAAAAGTATAAAATCAATTGTTTATAAGGCTGTTATATTCCTGGATTGATTATGCACATGAAGTCAGCTCTATTCTTTAATTCAACAATTCGTTGCTTCGATTTTTACCTTGAGTGTGGTTGCTAAGCTTTTATTAAGACTTTATATATATATATATATATATATATATATATATATATATATATATATATATATATATATATATATATATATATATAATTAAGAACAATAAAAAAATCAAACCTCCAACTAAGTCAAAATTAATAACAAATTATTCACACATTGAATAAGGTTAAAAAATATTGCATGCACAATTTCTTCTCTCCGTATTGATTTGATAATAAATAAACTTTAATTTCAAAAGATAAAATTCTTGCCTTTGTTTATATTTGAAAATAAGACTTTATGCTGTGCGACAACTCATTACCAAAGAAAATAAACACACTATATTGCACAAATTTCATTAATTTTGAAATTACAGAATGAAAGTCATTGATACATTACATGCGCTTTTCCTACTGGAACTTTTAACTGAAGAATTACAGTGAAGATTCTGTTGAAGAGTTTAATTACACATATAAGAATCAGTTTAGTAGGTGGCAAAATAAGTTATATTTCTTATTTAATTTCGAATTGTAAGATGATTGGTTATAAAAAATAATGCTGTTAGAGGAATCGATATAGATTTAATGTATATTAAAGTGAGATTTTATTAACTATTTATAATTAAATTGTTATTTCTGATAAACAAATTGGCAATTATTAAAACATAAAATGTTAGCATTTGCCGTAAAATATGCAAAGAAATGACATAAAACTGTTGCGATCTCTTTAAAGTTTATTAAAAGATCTAGTAAGACTGATGTAAAATATTATAGAAAAACTTAAATTATAAAATGCAAAGTCAATCCAAGCAAAATATTACAAAATGTTCAAAAATAATTCATAAGCCAAGAAAATTTTACAATATATCACTTTAGGAACATGAATTCTTTTGAAAATTTAAATTTATATTATTATGACATGTCTATTGTATAGATAATGTTGAACAAATAATTGTGAAGTTTCTGTCTCATTTAAAAAGTTTTTTTTTCTGCAGATAGAGGACTGAATTCACTCATGGTAAGGGAGAAAACTCGGAAAACTCAAGCGTCCGTCACAAGACAGACGTATAAACAGAAAATAGAAGCACATTCATTCCCCATTGTTCAATGGTGATTGGTTAGGATCGAATCAACAACCTTTCACTTCGTAAAATGGGCTATGATAATAAAAGTATTTCTCAATTTAAAATATAAGTGGTCTGAATATGAACTATACTTGGAAATCTATTTTTCTATAAAAGGCCACGCATGATCACCAGAGGGATTTTTTAAATAAAATCTTGAGTAATCTTTCATGTAAAATTCCGTGTGTGATGAAGTCATGATGTGAGTAATCTATAACCCCTATCAACAGGATGGTCTTTAGATTAATCCAGAACCTAATGCTTCCAATTACTAACAAAACTTCAGTAATCAAGTAACCGTATAACTCTTTTAACGTAACCGTATAACTATTTTTTTTAAAGTAACCGTATAACTTTAAAGAAGAAAAATGATGCTTCAAATGTCATAAAAAATAAATGCATAATAAATCTTAAATAATCAAGAATAAATATCTTGAATTATTCTTCACTTTTGCCTTCATCAAATCTTCCAAACATTTTTCTTCAGAATAACAAAAAAGAAACTAAAATTGTCATACTTAATCGTTCCTATTTAAAGTACAACTTAAAATTTATACATAATGTCAAATTTAAATATAATAGAAAACTCCAGTTTATAATATACACTTAATACATTTTTAAATGCTGTAGCTGAAATTTAAAGACAAATTATATCTGTGTAAATAAAATCCTTTTTCGAGTCCCCCAAATTTTGTCCGACGTTGAATCAAGAACAGCAGCTTGGAATGAGGTATAAAACTTATATCTAGATGTTAGTCTTATGCTAACGTAAAAGCATTTCATTTCGAAGCACATTTTTGGAACTGCTTCTTATAAGAACGAAGACGTGCCCATTTTATTTAAATTTCTCCTTCCTTCTTTTTAAAATTGACATCGATGCGTAACTACTAGGGTTAGAAAAAATATGTATTCCCCCTCCCCTTTATTACGACATTCCCACAGGGTCGTTTTTTTTTTAATACGTAACGATGTTTTCTTTTTCCAAAGTTTTAAAAAGTATTATTTTAAAATTTTGCATCGTAAACAAGTTTGCCTATCGCAGCAAACTTGTTTACGATTTTTCCTAATACACCCTTGATCGAAAACGCATTGGAATGCTGATGAAAGGAATTCCAATTTCGATATTTAACTATTTCGTAACGAAAGAGAATTCTCAATCTCATTCGATTTTTTTTTCCAACTGATCGATATGGGAGACCACATTTCGTGAGAGCTCCAGTGGCTCAGTTGCTTCACGCCACTTCCCGTAAGCTCAGCAAAGTGAAGCATCATTTGCCGCGGGCAGAGGTTGGGAGGGTGACCACGGTGTACTCTCCTTCACTGGGCTGCTGGAACTCCGTGGGTTGGGGACGTGTCCACGTTAATCAGTGACGTCCAAAGTTCTTCCGCTGGTGTGGCGTGGATGTGGAGAGGAGAGTGCCAGCTCAGGTGTAGCCTCGTCACCTGACCGTGGTTCAAAATTACGAGGCACTTTTCAAAGAGCAAAGTCGTACTTTCACCTTCGTGGTGCTCTGATCCAAACGAAAGACGCTCCCTATTGGCTTAATTCGCGCTGCCAAAGGCAAAAGCGAGCTTGGCTTGTCCAAGTGTCATAGGGAAACAACATTTCGTGATGCGATGTTCTGAAAAAAGCTAAGTACACGTTTTCCCCTGGAAGCCAAGGCACGAGAGTATATTGTGAATTGTTTATTTTCAGAAGTAAAAATGTGTCTCTAAGTTTAAGTCACAGAATTTTAAGTGGAAATTAGTTTCCATTATTAATATCACAGAATAATTACGACTTTTCTCAAAATTTGACTTTAAGAATATTTGAGTAAATGCTTAAAACACAAAAGCAAAAAATACTTTTAAATCAGACATTATAAAATTTCGAAATAAATTAGCATCTTGGATAACTGAATATAATATCATTGAATTTAATTAAAGATTTATTTAAAGCCCCGTTTGTAATAAATGTTGAAATAACTAAAATCACTTTTTACTCTTTTATGAACGGCTTTAGTTAATTTTCTGAAATTCCACTATGATGCGTTCAGCAGTATTTAAATTTTTTTCAAAGTATTCGTATCAAGCAAAAGACTCTAAAGTTTGAGTTTTTAAATTTTCATTTTTTTTCAGAATGTCTTGTTACCAATTATTTAAGCAAATGAACAAGGAAATATTTTTAACATTACATTTAAATAGGGTTGATTTGCTCTAAGGTAAGTTATTAAAATTAACTATAATTTATGCTTCATTGCTTTTTAAAGAAGATTAAAATTAGGAAAATTAAAATTGTTTACGAAGGAAATATTTTTTAATTAAACTTTACCTGCTACGTACAATCTCCAACGTTCTCTACTTGTTTTTGATAATCTTAATTGTTTACGGGAAATTTTTCCAGAAAAAACTAGTTAAGAAATAGCTACTGTTTTTCCTTGCTTGAGATATGACAGACACATCAAAATGGTTGATTAAATCAATATCAAAAAGAACGTAAAACAGCAAAGGTATTGATGAAAAAATTACCTATGGGAAATCTTTCTGTCGGAGAGAGTTTTATCAAAATGAGACTAATACTTGACAGCTTTGTGTGAGATGAAATGTAACTCTTAAATGTGAAAAATAATTTATATAAATATCCTTGTTTTAAAAACTACACACATATGTTTACCAATCATATTAACTACTTCCAATCAAATAAGGACCTGCTAAGTTTAGAGCATCGTAAAAACTAATGAAAATAAGAGTTCAGAATCGTTTGACACAATCTTCTACAAATGCAACGAATGGAATTTTCAAGTCAGTTCATAAGAATTTTCTATCTGCAGGGTTTATTATATTCTTCTCTAATTATATTTCTTATAAAGGTACATAAAAAAAAAAAAAAAAAAAAAAACGAAACAGGGTTGCAAAAATTTGCTCTTTGATAAAATATTTTAAATATAAATAAAAAAAGTATGAAAATTGTTCCTACAACACATTAACTACATGATTTGAACTCGTAAAATGTACTTTGAACTTTACAATGAAGACAAACCGCTCTTTCATATGTTCGATTAATGGCTGATCTTTTATAGGTCCATTAATGGTCGACGCGAGTTCAGATTATTGCCTTTAGAGATATTCCGCTCTTTGCGTAAAATTTCCTTTTTCATCGCCTCTTACTACTCCAACAGGTTTCAGAGGAGAAGCTAATGTTTAAAAAATTCTAGAAAATTTTATTCCATAATTTGTTCTCGGAGTTATCAACCCCTACGTGTTAATTGCCAAATCTCATATTGATTTCACTTTCTTATAACCTCATAAAACGAACAGTAATAAAATAAAGTTTACTTATGAAAAGAAACACAAAGTAAAATAGTCATTCTTAATGCCATTTATTTTAGTTTGCGCAACATTTTTAAGAAAATTGAAATATCAAAAAAATTCTTCTTTCTATAATATACTCAGACACTATTTTTTTACAAAAATTTATTTAAAAATTGTTATGTGAAAAAATTAAGAATATATTTATTAAAATAAAATTATTTTATGAGACGCATACAGGTAAATTGCTCGCTTAGAATAAAAGTTGAAAAGGGAGCAACTAAAATGTTAGTAAATTCTAAGAAATTTTGCAAGATATATCGCTGGTTTTAGTTACTGGAAGATGACTTTGAATTTTCCCTCTAGTATATTTTTTCTTTATGAATTAAAGCAAATAAAAAGAATCATATTTTATAGTATCTTTCAAGTCTACTTTATTGTTGTGATTTGTAACCAAAATCAATTTAATTAAGAGTATTTATTTATCAAAAGTAATATTGATGAAAAAATTATTTTGTTCAAGCCTATTATTTGGGAGACAAAAATTTTTCTTTGATTAGTGTTAAATTACAGTATATTTTGTAATTCTCATCTATACACTATTCTTCAGTAAAATATATTCATGGACAACGAGAAATTTAATGCTCATATTCATTGCAAAAAAGAAAAATCTAAATTCAATAGCTTGCGAAATGTAATAAAATCGTTATTATAAATCATTTATACCACAATCATTTAAAATGATAACAATTAAAGTTTAAAAAAACATTTAACATGAGAGAGAGAGTTATTTAAGAAATTATATATATATAATAATTCTTAACATAAATTAATCAATATATGACCTCTTACAATTATAACCAGTCTATTCTTAGACACCTGTATGATATTAAATCGGCATTTATTGCATTTCCTGAATTTGTGTTCAAGTATTGAAAGGGTCAAATATGTAAATAACTGATGAGCATATCAATGATCGCACCTTCTCGTATATTTAACATATTTTAAAATGAAAGATAAAATTGAATTACAAAACAAGGAAATAAAATAAAAAGTATTCAAGACTAAAGGTTTTTGATCGCGCATTCTAATTTCTACAGATAATAATATCGCAAAAAAATTAAAGTACATAACATTAGAATATGTGCAAATCTATTTTTGGATGATTCAAAAAGAATATATATATATATATATATATATATATATATATATATATATATATATATATATATATATATATATATATATATATTACATTTTACAATATTTAATTTAATATTTATAAAAAAATAAAAAATGAAAACTAAATGATTTATTAATAATGATACACTACTGTAACAAAACTAGATAGAAATACAGTTGCTTTGATAATTATTAGAATATTTTTATTTCTTGATGAAACGAATGTAATAAAAGAAAATTACGATTTTGTATTACAGAAAATATTGATTTATGTTCTGAAAATATGAAAGATTGTAATCCTGTCAACATTACTGATTCAGATCTGTATAAATAATATATATTACTCATTATCTTAAAGAGCGAATTCTCGTTACATAACATTCTTCATAAAGATAATTTTTTATGAAATATATGGAACTCACAAAGTAATACGTTTCAAATGCATAACGGCTCAAAGGATTTCAAAGTGTTCAAAACCAGCTAATTAAGAATGAGTTGGTGACATTTTAAATATGAAGCGCTTTAAAAAGCTCATAAAAATGAACATTTGAAAAAAACGTAATTTTATAATTGCATGGTTTAACCACCACGTTTTTTCTAATAAATTTTTCCGCATTAAAAATGCTGCAAATAATTAAATGTAGCAGGTTTATTTAAATAATCATATTGATAAAACTGAACTTTCTTTTAAAGATTTTAGTTAAGGAATGTGTTATGAGATTAAATATATAAATTTAACTAATAATTAAATTATTGATTTTACCAGTAGACACACATATTTTCATGTACATAGTTAACTTTTAACATTCTCATCTCAATATTAAGATCATTAAAATTAAACTGCAAACTTTGATTATCATTTAAATTTATTTATATTAAGTTTTATATAAATAAATAATATATATGTATCCATAAAATTAATTATTCTTTTCCTATTTTTTTTTTGGAAAAGTCAAAAACATATTTTAAACTTTATTTGGTTAAATATTGTTTCAGAATTATTTTACACACGATAAAAAGATTCAAGATTTATATAAATATTTGATACTATATAAAGATTCATAAGCCTCTTTCATACTAGATGACTTTTAACGTACGATGTTAAATCGTCCGATATTTACTGTGGGAAGTTATTAAAAAAAATCACACAATAGACTAGTCTCCTATAAAATATCGTTTCTTAGTGTGAAAGAGAGCAGTCTATTGAGTGGGGCCTTTTAATAATCTCTAAAGATAAAATATCGGACGACTTTTCATCGTACGATAAAAGTCATCTAGTGTGAAAGAGGCCATATGATTAGACAAGACGAAAAGCTAAAAAAAATAATAATAATAATAATAATAATAATAATAAATAAAATAAAAATCGTTATATTTTGACAGTTCTTATGGTTAAAATTGTGCTATACAAATAATATTGTTCCTAGTATTTAAAATAAAATACTCCAAATTACAAAAGTATTTTTCAGTTTATACTATGTGACAGTTATATAATAGAATTAGCTATTAGTGATGATATAGAATAAATGCTTAATTATGGGTATGGAAAGCATAAATGGTATGTAAAATTATCAAGTGACGGTCATGATAATCAAACTAATACTTTCAATTCCAACCTTCGCTTCTCACTAATGAAAAGATGTGGGCCAATTGATTTGCTTGTCAACGGTTATTATTTGCACACGAGAGCTAATTAGATCAAGACCCAGTTTAAAGTGCACTCCTAACCACTACAAACATCCAAACCAGCGGTGGAATCGAATTCACAAATTGAATTCCAGAGCAGTAACTATTTGACTGACAGCTCAGCAATGTGTGGCCCATTATTTTTAATGCATATAAATTTTAGAAACAAGATGGTATTTGAAGTGTTAAAATCGAACCTATTGTATTCTTGCCATATCAAAGATGTCTGTCAATCTAGTTATTAGGGTTGAAGATAATGTCAGAGGTTTGTAAATTGTAAGACATAAGTGAATTATTATTTTAAAGAATTTTTTACTTCATACGGAAGGTGTATATTATAAACTTATAATAGCAAATATTGCTTGCAAAAGCAATGCATTTATGATTCATTAGGATTAAGCATATTTCACTCAATAATCACAAATTCTAATTATGATTGTTTAATTTTGGTGATAATTTAAGTAAAATTGTACTGTACAGAGATTATCTATCAACTACTCTTGATTACATGGAACTTTAGTCCGCAATTTTTATCTGTTTACCACTGATAATTTGTTATATTCCACGCTATTTTAAACGTACATCATTAAATTATTTTTAACTTAATCTTAATGCAATATAGGACTCGTTCAAAATTTACGTAATTAATCAATATTTGAATTACATAAGAAAAGTAATACATAAACAATTTTTAAATAAGACATGATTATTTTTTTAAAAATCGAATACTCCATTTTATCTACCAGAATTCCACTTTCAGAAAAATATTTCTATAATAAAATATTTTTTTAAGTAATATTGCACTTTTTTCTACATTCCATCTAGAGAATGAGAAACAATCCACAAACCGAATGTTGATAAACATTAGATTTCTTCGAATCAAGTGAACCATAGTATAACACACACATAGTTCAATTCAGAAAATCTATATCCTAATCCTAAATCCTTGTGAGATGGTGGTTTAGAATGTTTGTCGACAATGCCGCACAAAACTGATAAAGAAGTATTAAAGATAAAACGCAAAAAGTATTTAAGATAAATCATATTATAAATAAGATGTCACCTCAAATTCGGATTAATTCATGAATAATCCAAGTAAGTTATTCGAGTGATTTTATTTATAATGGACAAGCATTGTAATTTGGAAATTATTCTTCCAGGTAATAGAAGAGGCACTTTCACACGAACATTTTCACTTGTTTCAAATCAAGTTTTATACTCCAGTGAGCTCCACTCAAGGATAGCATGACGATTTGACGACAGTTACTGAAAAGTACGAAAAACAAAAAGAAAATATTAGAAAATTTTTTCGCACGCTTCATTAAATTTTTCTTCTGGAATCACCTCTGGTTTACTTTGATACAATTCGAGTCAATTGTGACTAAGTGGAAAAAAACGAAAGAACCCGGAATTGAAGTTCCACTCTTTCTTCACGTCTAGAACAACATTTCACTGTTGAGAGCTTCCTGTTCCAAGGCTTCTTTCCCCCATTTGATTTCGTGAGAGGTTTGCTCTATTTTTCGGTTGACCAAGCAAGTGAAGTCATGCCGAGGAGAGAGGCACTGCTACCCATTTTCATATAAGAAAAAAAAATCTCCTTCACTGGATACCAATCATTATTGGTGAATGACATTCTTCTTGTTAAGACTGGAATTTCTCTGTAATAGCTTTCTCTTCTTTTACTAGAACTTTCCTTTTAAACTTTCATTTAGATCAGACAGCACGAAGTCTTCAGTCGACATTTGCTGATCATAGTTGAAAGTCTATTGCTGAGTTTGGATTTAAATCTCATCGGAAAATTGAATCAAAGCAATTTATTAATCATAACTCTGAAAATAACGTAAGCGCTCCTTATTCGTAATACTAAAATAAGATGGGGAAATATGCTGATAGTTTAGATGATTATTGTCCTGAGTGTGCCAATGCAGATGGCTCAGAACAAAATGGAATCCATCCTGTATCGAGTGAGGAAAGTAACTGTTGTTGCTGTTGCTGCTGCGATTGTGAGGAATCAGGGGGAGAAAATCCAGAAGCTGGCAATTCTGAGAATTCAATCGATCACAAAAAGAACTTACTTTCAAATTTATCCATATCCAGAACTGTAAGACAACCTGCTTCTATTCAAAATGTTCTTCAGTTCATTGAAGCTTTGACAAATTCTAGAAATTTTCTAAGTGAATATTATTTGCGAGAAAATTTTTGCTTGGATTGCTTAACAGAGCATGTGTGCGATTGTTATGCAAGAAGCTTGAGAAACCTAAATCTGAGAGATTCTTGTACTTGTATTGATTGCAGAGTAGATGGAGAATCAAATGAATTATGTGGTGATGAAACTAATGTTCTTGGTGGTCCTGAAAGTTCTATTTCCAAAGCGGCTTCTCCAAGATATGAAAATCGAAGTAATCAACGAAGAAGACGTAGGCGAAGATTGAGACGCAGAAGACATGTTTCCGATTCAAATGAGCAAAATCGTTTGGGAAATAACAGCCATAACCATCACTTTGAACTTACCAATGATAATTTTCACCATTCAGAAAGAGAAAATGAATCTAGAAGGTACCGTAGAAGAAATCAAAGATGTTCACCTAACAGTTATTGTAGTTGCGATGAATGTTCTCCAAGAGCCCAAATGGAAAACAATGAAGGCTGCACATGCATTTTTTCCGATTCATTTCAGCCACAAGATTATCATAGCACTGATCTTTGTCCAGAATGTCCCACAGATTATCGCAATTCAACTGATAACAAATGTCAACTTTCTGATTGTGAGTTGTGTAACAAGGAAGATTCTGAAACTATAGAAGCCTCGGACACTTGTTGCAGCGATTGCTCGTCAATGCAAACAGCAACATCTGCATGTAATTGTTGCAACAATCCACATCAGTCTTCCAAGGAAAATTTCGAAACATCATCGAATATTAAGAAATTGCTTCCTAGTGAATTGAAAGATATTAGTGAATCAAGCCCACAAAATAAATCAACTGAAGATGATAAAAGTGATCAGAGCTCTTGTGAATGTCAAGAATGTCAAAGTTATTCGGAATGTTCTCATGATTCCTGCGATGAGTGCCGCAACCAATCAACTAAAAATAATGACAGAAAATCCAAGTAAAACTAATGACAATATATCCAAATAATGAAATTTTAAGCATTATATTTCAGACAGAGTTTTAAACTAAATATAATATATTGACTGTGATTACTGAAAAGCATCTTGTCCTGATGGTTTGGAGAAAAATTTTTATTACTTCCTAAAATGCTGCATAAGGCAAGTTATACATTTTATTTTAAATTATTGAAGTAATATACTTTACTACTATAAAAATTCATAACATGAAATATCTGAAAAAGACCATATTTTAAAGAATATATTTTAATATTATAACCATTTTATTAAATATCATTTTTATAGTTAAAATCATATCTGAAAAAAATCAATAATTCGCATTAATTTTTAATGAAACATATAAATGCATACATCTGGTTATTTAATGCATAATTTCAATCAAAAAAATTTTTACTTTGTTTCTGGAATTAATTTCAGCAGCTTTAGTTTCTGCGTGTCCACGAAATACTAATTTATATAAAAATTTTATTACAAAGAATCTTTTTCCATTTTCTTAACAAACAGAAGCAAAATCATACTACAATAAAATTATTTAAACTTAAATATGATTTAAACTTCAACCTGTAAAGTATCTGTTTCTACTTATAATTATAAAAGTATTGAAAATTGATATTTTATCCTTGGAGAAAATGAGTTTTTATCGTGAGCTAGTATATATATATATGCTCATGTAAAATGAGAAATATCATACTGAAAACTAAATTAAGCATTTAATGAAATAAATGTTAAATATTTTTTCATTTTTGTTTAATTGAAACAGACAATTTTAGGTTATTTTAGAATTTTGGTATTTCAATATATAAATGGAATAATAAAAAAATTCGGCAAAAACTAAGAAATTGTATACTTTTAATTTTTCATCATTGAAATTAATAAATTTCTTTCCTTTAAGTAATAATAAGTTCTGTTGAATACGTTCCATCATAATAATTGTAAATTGTAAAAAATCAATTGTGTTTATGATATCTTTATGGGTAGGTTCATTTTAAATTGCTATTATAATATTTGATTATTGTAAAATTAATAGTGTATTGTGCTTCAATGATATACAAGATACTTTATGTATATATTATATATATAGAATACAGAAGTACATAATGGATAAAATTGTAATAGTAATTTATTTCACAAGTTTTGAATAAATTACTTGTAAAGGTTTTTTTCAAAATGTAATGAAAATATTCACAGAAAATTGAGTAAGTTTTTGTATAAAATTCTTCTTACGATTGAAATATTTTAAAAAGATTCATTCATTAGATTGATTGAAGATATTAAAAGAACAGGGGAGCTGTAGGTAATCAGAAATGATATTTGTACAAAAAAATTAAAAAAATGAAAATGACCAGAAATCCATTTTTCACATAGCAGTGTTATAATTTAAAATTTCGTCAATATGTAATATTAATTCGAATTACATTAACAAAATTATAAATCAACGGGTTATATATAATATCTAATTTGTTAACATATATTTCGTTAGTATTTAATTTCATTTATTTCTTAAAGTTGATAGTTAGTTTTAAAAATGGAATTAAATTATTTAATTAATTTATTTTTGTATTATTACATAAATAAAGGTATTGTTTCACTTTAAATTAGATAAGTGAAATATTTATAGCTTTGACTTTAAGATATATATTTTGAAGTAATTCGTATTATATGTGCATGATCCGTTTTAAACATTTCTTTGTCTTTTTTGAATCTGGTAAAATATTTCAGTTATTAAATTTTATAAGTATATAAAGCTAACACAAAGTTTGATATTTATTGATATAATTAGGGTTCAAAATAACTATCACTACTCTTTTAAATGTTACTTTAATAAAAATAATATTTTCACTATCAAACCAAAATTTATTAAAATCTCGCAAAAAAAATTTTAGCAAATCAAAAGTTTTAAATATAAAGTTTACTCTATTTCCCATTCTCTCTCTAAGTTTTAAATCTATTATTTTCCTTTACATCGTTAGAAAATTTACTATTTTCATTCATGTTAAAATTTACTATTTTACATCAAGTTCACCTAATTCAAAAATGAACTGTTAGTTCATTCATAAAATTAATTCTTTCAATTGAAATATAAATAAATTACCATACATACTCACTAAAGAATATCACAAAATGTCCTACAGAAAAGATTTAAATAAAGCTGAAATAATTGTTGTACCCATACAAATTTACAGTGAAATTTAATGCTGTTCAAAAGATCTATATGTTATTCATCAGTATGAAAAATCATAGCACATGGTGTATAGAAGCAGAGTGCCTATAAAAAAAAAAGAAACCTAAGCAAATCTCAGAAGGAGACCCTTTAGGTGACAAAAAGAGAAATTATCATGTGTGAAAATCAGTACGGGAACAATTAATTTTTCCCCCAGTTTTTCTGGAGGTAGATCAATTTTATAGCAATGCTGATCTAAATGGAATATTTCTGGTAAGCGATGTAATAATTTCAAATATGTATACACTCTTGCATTGCTTTATTATATTAGTTACTCATTTTTTAATTTTAATAGCTTAGAAAATGATTTCATGTACGAAATTCTGCTTCTATATGTTGTAATAATTTATTGTTATAAGGTAAAATGTGCAAAAAATTACTCACTTACTTTTGCATGTATTGCAAACTGTATGCAATAAAAAGATCACTAAACTTTTTGTGCAAAATTGAATTAATCCAAAACAAATTTCAGTTTAGAAACTATTCAAATATAGATATTCTGATAAGTCAAACATAAAGATTATAAATTATTTAAGAGCTGTAAGTTAATTTAATATATTAGTATTTGCAATTTTCACTGCAGAAATTATGTAAATATTTTTCATTCTATTTAAGACAAACAGAATATTATAGCATTATTAATATATTATAGGATGAATATAATTGGAATTCGGAATGAAATTTTAGAAATTTAACACAGTGGAATTCTCACCTAGTAATGTAACATGTCATTGTTATAACAATAAATAAACTTTGCCTCATTGGATATAATAGAAAATCAACAAAAATTTTAAAGAAATTTGATATTTTCCTAATTCACATGAACCTACATTAAAATATTTCAATGAATAAATATATAATTAAACTCAAGAATACTGCAAGAAATTTACATTTTTAGTCTCATTCTTATTAGTAAACTAAGCAAAAATAGTGGATATTTAAAAAAAAATGCTTCTATAAATAAAATAAAGATTTTTTTTAAGAAAAAGAAAGAAAGAAAAATAGTATAAATTTTTAAGTTATCTTAGTTAAATGTCTAAATATCAGCAGCGGTACACCAATCGCAAATCAACATTTCATGACTTGAATGACTGTTTTCTTCAATAAGAAAAAACATGCTTCGAATAGATAACTAATAGTGAGACCATAAAGAAGCTAACACTTGAAAAGAATAAGAAAATAATTTAAAAATTAAATAAAAAAGTGAAGTTTATGAAAAATGGAATGAAAAATTCTATTATAATATTCCATATTGATTACAACACAAATGGTCATAAATTGTATTATAATTACAGAATAATGTATACAATTATTTAAAAATACTTTTTGTAAATTGTATATGTTGATCTAAACATTTCATTAAAATTTATGTTACCATCATTTGGATTGTCACCCCAAGTTTTAAAATATATATCTGTTATATCACTTACATATCAATTTAATTTTAATAGAATAAGTTAAAATGGATAAATACAGAACTTTACTATTATATGCATACATTTCTTTAGTAATTATTATTGTAGAAAATTAACATAACTTATCATATTCATACTTATATTGAATAATTTATTTATAGTTAAAAAATGTGAATGTTACAGTTCAATACTATATGAATGCATTTTTCCTATGCAGTTCTTATTTAGTAAAATAACACAGTATTTATTGTACTTATGCTAAAATTGAATGACTCACCTCTCTTTTGTTTTGAAATGCAAGTGTACGGCTAAACATAAAAAATTATTATTTACTTATATTGTACTGACACTTAGACAAAACAATCAACAGTTTGAACACTTTAAATATTTTTTTACATTCTATAGTGTAAAAAAATAACGAAATATAGTTTAAGATGTGAAATGCATTTAAGGTTGGATATCCCTTTTTGGAATTATTTTTGTGTAAAACATAAATCATAAATGATATATTATTGACATAGAAAAATAAAAAGTTATAAATATTACAGAGATTAATCACTTGCCTACTTTGATAAGTACAAAAATAAACTAAAGTTCAGAAGCGATTTATTACAAACTATATGTTAAGAAAAAAATTTTAAAATTGTAATGTTTATGCTTGAATTACATTTGAAATTAAAATTCATTAATGTTGAACTACTTTAAAAAAAAACACTGGAAATTGAGAATTATTCATCGATTTAAAATATAATAAAAATTCTTATTCAAAGCAATTTTTTTAGAGAAACTGAATATTAAAGAAGCATATACCACAAGATGTAAAACAAATGCCTACTATACATACCCGCTTTAAACATTGCGTTGTGTGTGCTTATTAATATGTACACCAATATTAAGGAAATGAATATATTGTCAGGCATTTATATACACATTAAAGACATAACAAGACAACATAACATAACAAGAAGTCATATATATAAAATAATCAAATGTCTCAGTTTCATTATTCCCGTTTACTTTCCATTGGCTAATGCAAAACAAATATTTTAGAAAAATAACTTCGTTGTTTTTTCCCCAAAAGAGAAGTGAATTAAAATCAAGTGTAACCAAGCACAATCATTTGTTAGTAACAGAATTAAAAAGTTATGTGTTTATCAATTTCCTTTCAATCTTTATTACAAATTTTTAATTCATAATTGAATCTTTTTATAACAATGATTCTTCAATAATTCTTTACAGCCATATCTTTTAGAGAGAATAAGATTATTAAACTTTGACTTAATGGGAAAATTATTAAGTGCACTGAAATAAAAAAAAATACTGTCGTTACAGCGATGTATATTTTTAAGAGATAGAGAAAATTTGAAATATAATTCGATTAAATTTAATAAAACTTGAATTTGAGAATTAAAAAAATTTTTGAATAATAGAACTTGAATATAAGAAATTTAAGAAATAACTTGTGAGAAATAATATTGATAACTATAAGATATATATGTAAACATACGAATTGAGAATTCATTACATAAACTCTTTCAATACAATAGGAGTCAATTTTAAAGAAAAAGCTTAGTTTTAATTGTAAAAAACATGCATAATTCAAAAATTGTTGACAATGAAATTACATATCATAACTACAAAGTCTGGTTTAAAAATATTCTACTTGTCGAAGAGCAACAAATTCAGCAGCTATTTAATGTGGTATTAAAATGTATTGATAACTCATTACTATCATTTTCTTTTTTTTATCCTACGTCGAGACAGCAGCCTTATCGGCCATATGTCCTCTGGCAGCCCAATAAAAATTAGCCTTATTGTGAAAGTTGTCGGGTAAACAGTTCGAAAGAGAAAGCGCAAGACAGCTTGTCAAATGAATAAAGTCCATAAAAGCTCCTGAAGGACACAGGGTACAGTAGGGCGTGTTGACCACGCCGATACGGCTTAAATGTCCCTAGAGAAAGTCATGTCCGCTCAAAATTCTGAAATTGGTTGTGAAAATGGAGAGTGGAAGGCACATGAGGAGTGGAGAGTTCAACGGGGAACCCCAAGCCTTGTCTTTAGTAATTTCGCTATATGAATTATGAAGGTCACAACTACAAACTATGAATTTTAATATTAAAAAACATTTCTGTCTTTCATAAAAAAAAAACCTAATAAAAACATTTTCTTCATTGCTAATAGATTTTTTATATTAAATAGATTGAAAATTCCATTCAATTAAAGTTTGTCCAAATTCTAAGATTTAGAATGACTACATCAGATTTTAATGTAAGTTAATACAAAATATTTAAATGTACTTTTATTTGACTATAAAATTTTCTCACAATTATTTTGCACTTCATACAAAAGAAGTTTATTATTTTCAATGCAGAACTCAACAGATTTCTGATAAAGATCTTCCTAGAATAATAGACAAAAGCCGGAGCAGCTAAAAGTCTCAGAACAGCTACCAACCAACCAAATCAATGCAGAACTCAATCAGAAAAAATTCAGCTAAGCTAATATTCATTAAGAAAGTGTTTTGGTGAAATTGCATTGTGAATTTCAAATAAGTGAAAATATTTTGTTCAAAACTTGATAACTAGTAACTCGAAAATTACAAAATAATTGAAAGATAAAACTTTGATGGACCTCGTCAAATAAAAGCAATATATTTTATGTTTATCACCAAAAAATGAAAAAATTTAGTTCAGACTTAAGACACGATACGATTTTACGTTTGGATTTGTTAAGGAGGTAGAAAGTAATTAAGTACCCACACGCGATTGTATTGCCACATTCTGCTTACCAGAGTAGGGGAAGCACATCTGAAAGGAGAAGTTACTTTTAAGGGTACCATTTTTTTAATATTTATTGCTTTTGGTTTAAAATGTATGCTTTGCCAAAAATTTAAGTTAAAAGAGTTAGTTATTCAGTCAGTTTTACGACTTTACGTACTTATAAGTCTATGCTTATAAGCCAATGCTTATAACTTGCCACAAATGACTCATCTTTGTATGTTTCTGTGAATTTTTGCCTTATTTGTTTCACAGACAATTTACCAAATAAAATGGAAACTAGGAAATTTCAAATAATATTTTTCCCAAGTGTCATCAAGAATACTTTTCAACCCAATGGGAAGAAACATGCGAGTGCAAGAAGCATACGTTTACTTCCTGTAATTAGCCCCAAGTTGGAAGAAAAGTAAGAGCTTGCTTGAATTTTCTTCAACTTGTCATACTATCTACATACGGTACATTCCTCTACATGTCATGCAGATTTAAAAGCATAAATATGTATGGTGTATGGCGGATTTAACTCACGATGAAAGAATATTAACTTATCGTGGTATGGAAAAGAAAGTTTGATGTTGTAGAAATTATTCATATAAATTTTTAAAAGGCCTTAAAATCTACATAATTTATTTCGTAAAAAATTGCTGAAGCAGGTCTAATAAAGCACATATAATATTAATAATATGAATGAGTATTTGATCCAAAATTAATATGTGCCTGAAGAATATAAAATTATTGTTATATGGTTTATATTATCTATCTCACTTTGAGCCCTTTAGGTTACAATAAAGATTACTTTCATGAAATAGAAAGAATCTCAAAGCTTCCTTCAATCTCATTTGGTTAATATGCATTCAATTCACTATCAAAAATAAAAATCTTCAAATTTACAAATCCCTGTAATATTTAAGAGTTTGTGATGATTTCTATGTCTAACTAGAGGTTCTAATATCAAAAGCTCACAAATAATTTTAAAGAAAAAGTTTTGATAAAACTAACAAATTTCTTAAAAATATTCATTTTATATTAATATAATTTTGAGAATGTGTGTTTTAATAAATAAATGCATGTCTGATAAAATTATTCATAATAAAATTCACACATAAAAATTTATTGAAAGTATATGATATCATTTATAATTATCATTATCTACTGATAAAAATTCAAGAAACACTTTTAAAAATTATAGACAAGAATATCTTATTTTGCATCATTTCAAAAACTGCAGGCAAGTATTACTTTGAAAATTAATTTCCATATAAATAAAAATATACTGAAATGGAATAAATTCTATATCTAATATAATTGTTATTGTTGGAAAATTCTTCTCCAAATACTTATTCTTGGGGGGGGGGAAATTAAGAGAGAATATTAACAAATAATATTTAAAAATACAAATATTATAATTTCTAATGAAAATAAGGAAATAGAATTTAGAAAACAAGTTTAAGTTCTAATGAAAATAGGGAAACTGAACTAAAACATTTGTGAATAAAGCATAAATTTTGCTTGGCATGTAGGCAACCTATTAACCATTCTATATTAAATAAGTATTCTAAAGTAAATGAGAGCTTTAGGGTTTGTATCTCAATTATAGCTGTATCCTTGAAGAATAAAAAGAGAAAAATCAGTTTAAAAGGTAAGCAGTTGAAAAGACAAAGAGAAGTGCTTATGACTAAGACAGTTAACATTTGTCAAGCCTTAATATCCAGAGCATGTTTGCATATCATTAAAAGGGTAAATGTCGACTTTTCCTGAATTCTATACTTTATAATTCAAACACCCATTTTAAATCTTTTCAAAACAAAAACTAAGTTTTATTACTGAATATAAAATGAAAATGTTGTAGTTAAATAAAACTACATTGCTAAAAAAAAAATCACACCAACAGTAAATGATTTGGAGAGTTAATTATTTTATACTAAGCAAACTATGTTAATATTTAAATAACATGGTTATATAAGACAAATTTAATCTGAAAATTCAACACAAATATTAAAATGAAAGAAAAAATGTTAAATTACTCCTTGAATTGGCTCTTTTATAAAGATATTAAAAACGTATTTTGAATTTTAACAAATATATCACACTTTTAATTTAAAGATTTACTTAATCTAAAATGCATTGTTTGCTCAATTACAAAAAGAATTATTTTCACAGATAAAACTTATTTATAACCAGCATTAAAATTGCACTTTTTTAAATCAATATTTGTAAAAAAAAGTAAGTATTTTATGGGAAAACTTACAAATATAGGACAAAAAGAAAAAAATATACATATTTTTTATCTTTTCAAAACATACATAGGTTAAAAATATCAAAAACAATGCCAGTATATAATATCGATTAAATTAAGCACGCTCAAAAATTACATTCTTTGCATACACAAAAAAAGTTTTAAAAAACTTTAACTTGTTTTGTTAATAAATGAAATACACATTAATTAAAGTTTCTTAAATACATTTTAATTCTACACTAGCTGCAATAAAATATTTGAATAAATAATAAATTAATTATTTTAAACCGAAAAGAAAAATTATTTATGTATAAAAAGAAATATATTAAATGACTTTACTTCTCAGAAAACCATGATATGAAAAATATAAAATTTAAATGTTTGTATCAATTATTACATGCATACACTTAAAGAAACTTCAAAACAAAATATTGGTGGTAAATGATTTATTGCATTAATAAACTATGTAGGCAATTAAAGAATGTATAAGAATATAAGCAGCTTCTGCACCAAAGAGAGCTACTGGTATTTGCGAATCAACTATAGAAGAAAAATTTGGCAATATTGCTATTGTAGAAAGGTGACACTCTACAAAGCAAAAGAATTGTACTACCATTTAATGCTATAATTGATAATTAATGAATTATTTAACATTTTACTCTTTCTTTTTTGACACATTTATTAATATAATAAATTTGTTTTTAATTTTCCTTTCTGAAGGAAATTCTGCTACTTATTATAATAGAATTTCCTCTAAGGATTGAGTCAATGCACCAGTTTCTAGTAGTTTCTCAATTTTGACATCACACACTATACATGATCTCAGGTAGTGATAGACCATTCCAATCTTTATAGCACCAAATTCAAAGTTCAAATCAATTGTAATGCCTTAAGAAATTAACTGATAAAAGAATTAAAGTTATATATTTAATAACCCTAAAGTATAGTAGTAAAAACAATATACATTTATGTAAAGAAATTAAAGAAAAAAAATTACAATTTTGAATAAATATTGCAGATGAAAAAAAGCCTCCTTGGCTGATATTTGATTAATAGGTAAAAGTATCAGTTATATAAAGGAACAAGAAAAAATTTTTATCATATAATATAAAAAAATAACCATCAAATATTTTTTTAAAAAAAAAATCCAATTGGTTGAATAAAATTAAGTTTACGTGGAGGCCCCTTCACAAAAAGAAATGCTATACATTATAGAAAATTTTTAGGGAATAATTAAAGAAATACCTTGCAAAGAAGCAATCACTTTCCAGAAAAAAAATTACAGGAAAAATTCTTAGAGCAAATATTCATATAAGAAATATTTACTACAACTGTTTTTGGAAAGGAAGTAAAATCAATATACAGAGTGACTATACTTAAATTGCATACAATGCCTATTCAAACTGACAGAACATGTTAAAAGGACAAATGTAATATTATAAATGTTACTTATATATAATATAAATGTCAAATATTTTATGAAATACTACTCTACAAAAGAATGATTATATAATAAAATCATATCTAGAAATAAAAGTTTGTTATAATTTAAGAATATATTCCTTAAAATTATTAAACAATTTTTTAAGTAACAATGGCTGAAGAATATGTATAGCAACATTTAAAAAGGATTACCATTGTAAAATAATTGCGGTTTCAACAAATACAATTTTTATAAACAAATTATACATGTCATTCAAAATGCTAACTAACTACTGATATATTTAAAATGCAATGCATATAATATGAAATCTGAAATATTTCGGCAATATAATTCATATATTAAACTCAAAAGATCACAAATAACTCAACATATTAAAAAAATTCAAGTATAAAATAAATTTTGACTGTTGCTTCAAAGTAAAACTGTCACACTTTACTGAGATTACAATTATAATCAAAGTTATCAAAAATGTAGTAAAATCCTGAATACAAACATTCAACAAGAAGTTAAAAAATATTTTCCACTTACTAACAATTTTATTCATCGCTCAGTCACTTCTCTAAAATGTACAATTTTTTCAATATATAAAAAAATTCTATTCTGTTAAATTTCTTAATTTCATTTAAATACAATCTGCTGACTGCCTTTAATTACTATAAAAGAATGTAAGATTTCTAATATGTATGTTTGATGTAGTTTATATATATAAACACAGAGAGAGAGAGAGAAAGAGAGAGATCTCTCAACATATTATGTCAACTTCAATTAAGTCTTTTATCAAAATTTCTGCTTTCAAAGCAAGTAAGTTATTTCAGCAATGTTGTTTTTTAATCTGAGCTATTATCCAATTAATATGGGGATGAACTAAAGAAATAAAATATAAATACAAGTTTTTAAATGACCAATTAAGCTAAACAATGAACATTTCCAATTTTTTATCAAAAAGGAATCTTCCCTCCCCCCAATGGGAATACAGAAACAAAGTATTTACAATTAGTTATTTCCTAAAAGTTGTATTTTTTTAAATTATGATCTTCAAAAAATGTCAATTAAGTTATACATGAAAAAGTTAAATGTAAGATGAAAATTGTAGCATACTTTCAATAGAATTGTCAGTATATTTGAAGTGTCCATAAATTTCACTAGAATAACTTTAAAATATTAAATGATAAATCTTCGAATAAATGCATGATTCTACATAAATTCAGTAACTACGAGTATTTATTTTTTGCAAAGTATAAATCAGAAATCTATACATTACTGGATCATACCATTAAAAAATCATTTTGATGTAAATTTGTATTTCACTACAAAAATGAAGAAGTTGAAATGAAAGTTTGCCAAAATATATACTAATGAATGCAATGCAAGCATCAAATTTTTGCATTCAATATACAGAGATTTTAAAAGTACATAAATAACAGTAGAAATGTAAATTTGTTAAATTTATGGACATTTTACTACACCATAGACTTTTCTCACAAGATTTTTAAAAACACGTCCTTAACTTGAAAAATAGCAGATGTAAATTATAATAAAAAAATATATTCTGAATTAAATTCCAACTAAAATACAAAAAAAATGTTATTGAAGGAAAAAATATCTGATGCATGTGTTAAAAATTCATTTTACATTTGTATATTATGAAAAATCTGATGTTCAGTTAATCAAGTTATTATTTATTAAATCACAAAAGCAATTTATGTTGTAATAAATATATGGAGCAATACAAAAAAAGTATATTATAGTATCAGAAAACTTAGGAAATGCTATCTAAGAACAAAAATAACGAATAATACTAACCTAAATATAACAAAAATTATTTTAAAAGATCAAGCAAGTAAATTCTCAGTCATTCAAAGAATTTCAGGCAAATGAACTTTTTGATATTTTCAATAGGCATTCTTCTTGGTAAATAACATAAAAAAAGTAAAACTAGGGTTTTAGTAAAACTGAAGAGCCTTCATATATCTTTCTATTTTCTGTTCATTTTTTTTTTTTTTTGCTACTTTATGTTCAAAGTTTCTACTGTTTCCACATTAACACATACACACACATAATAAGTCATTTAGTTAATGAACACATTCTTCATGGAAAAAATACTGCATCATCATAGTTATCATTATGTCATGGAAAAATTGTTACCATTGCTAGTAAAAAGATTTAATGATTTCTTTGAAATGCATTTAAGACAATAATAGGTATGATTACAAATGTAAATGCAGCAAAATTATGGTTTTTGAGTTTAAAAAATGAATTCAATTAAGAAATTGTTTTAGTTTTCATGTTAATCAGAGGTAATTAAAAAAATCTGTTGTAAAATAAGACAAAGAAGATTAGGTATACTAATAATTTAAATCATAATCAATTAGTGGGTTTAGCAAATTTAATGTTTTGCCTATTTAATTTAATGCCCTATTTAGATAACTTTATAGTGTAAATGTTTTGATGGAAATCTTAACATCACAGACTGCAAAGAAATTTCAAGTAAAGATTTTTAAAAAATAAGTACATACTAATATAATATATTTTCTAAATTAAAAAACAGTCAACTTTTAAGCATAAATAATTAAAATAATAATAGAATTGTAGTTTAAAATATTATACTAATTGTTGCCTTCTTTAACTGAAAATAACAATTGAACTAATGAGCTTATTATTGTGATAAAAATGTTTGCAAAGTTTACTTAAATTACAACAAAGGTCTTTATTTTCCAAATAAAAAATTTTCCTAGTAACAAATTTTAAACTGACACCAAGCAATTTCATCAGAGAAAAGCTTAAGTGTATATCTTAGTTTTAAACAGAGTTAGCTAATAAGCAATAGTGTTTTATCAAAGTAAACTAATTGAATGATTTCACATAATAAACAATATTTTAAATAAGTACATTTATTTAAAATATCTTATCTGAAATTATAATTTCAGAAAATAACAAATAAACTTTTATGAAGAAAATTCAACTGTGTGAAAACAGTTTAAAAATTTTTTCTAAGTCTTATATATGTATAGTATGTGCAATCCAGACAAAAACAGTTCATATTTATTTTTGATAAATAGAAAATTTTTAAATTTAGAGAAATTAGACACATTATTCAATTTTATATTTTATTTACAATTAGAATTGGAAATTTATAAGCAACTAGAATATTGCTAACTTTAATGTGTGACATTTGAAGCAAAATTCCATACTGAAATGCAAATTATGATGTAAATATTAATCAAAAGTAATTTTAATCCTTAAAATTCACTAAAATAATTAAATTAGTAAAAAATAACAATTTATATTATTAGCATTATAATATTTGTAATCTGTATTAAGCCAGACAAATCTATTATATTATCTTAAAAAATGTTTTCTAAATCAAATTAACACTGTAGAAGAAAATAATTTAATTAAATTTCCTTTTTACAATAATGAAACTTAAAATTAAAGTACCAAATATAAATTATATTTCTTCATATCTTAAATGACAACTTGAAATACTTTCACGAATTATTAGAAAATCACAATTATATTTATACAACAGATTCGTTAAAATTTATTCTCATTTCCAAAATTGCCTTGATATAACATCTTTATATGTTTAAAACAAACTTAACTACTGAAGTAAGTGTACACAAATGTAAAGCTATCAACAGAGATGTTTTCTTCTTCTTCGAATTGGGTTTGTATGTCATTGGGCACCTCTGCTTTTATCAGCATTTTGTACCATTAACAGAGATGTTTTACTAAAGAATCTAGGAAAATCAACTGGTGATTATCAAAATAATGGACACTTGTGAATAAAAGAGATATTTAAGAATTTGCTTCGTAAGCATTAAAATATAATCTTAGCTACCAGATTTTTTTTTAATATAATAATACATATATTAGGTAGCATGAGAGAGCTTTAGCAGAGTTGTCTACGTTTTGAATTTCTATCAGAAGCGTAAAATGTCAGACCTCACAGATTTTCAGAGAGGCCAAATTGTAGGAGCCCAACAGGCTGGAGCAACAGTAACTGAAGCATCCCAGCTTTTAGGCATTTCTAGAGCTACAGTGTCTAAAGTCATGACAGCATACACACAGCGCGGAAAGACAAGCTCAGAAAAGCAAAATAGTGGACAGACGGTGAAGCTGAGTGAAAAAGACCAACGGGTATTAAAGTGGATTGTAATGTCTAAAAAAAACAACTGCAGCCAAAGTGACCGCAGAGTTCAATCAGCATCTGGATTCTCCAGTGTCAATAATTACAGTTAGGAGATACCTTCATAAAGAGAACATCTACGGCAGAACAGCAATTCCCAAGCCACTTGTCACAGATGCTAATGCAAAAGGTTGTGTAGAGTGGTGCCACAACCACAAAACTTGGTAGATGGATAAGTGGAAAACTGTTATATGGTCAGCTGAATCATATATCACACTTTTCCCCACAACAGGATGGGTACATGTCTGGAGAACAACTGCACAAGCATATGAACCTGATTGCCTCTTTCCAATTGTCAAGCATAGAGGTGGATCGGTCATGGTATGGGCAGCCGTGTCATGGTTTTCTGCTTGTCCAATCATAACCCTGAATGAAGGGTCACTGGGGAGAAGTATAGAGAAGTTTATGCTGGCCAGGTCCATCCTGATGCAAACTTTGTTTCCTGCAGGAGGTGAAATTTTCCAAGATGATAATGCCTTCATTCATGCAGCCAGAGTTGTCCAATCATGGTTTGATGAACATGAGGATGAAGTGGAACATCTACCTTAGCACCCACAGTCCCCAGACCTCAATATAATTGAACCATTGTGATCTATTTAGAGCTTTCAATTCGGAATTTATATCCTCCACCTGCATCTCTCACGGAACTTTCACAATATCTCTATGAAGAATGGTACAATATTCCTCTAAACACTATTCAGAATTTGTACGATTTGATTTACAGGCGAATCCAAGCTGTATTACATGTCAAAGGCGGTCCTACGCCATATTAATAAGGGATTCCTTCAAAATCTAGGGTGTTTCCATTTTTTTGATAACCACCTGTATGATTAATTAGCTTCAACAAGAGAAGGAATTATTATTCCTTGAGTGCAAAGATAAATTTACTATATGTAACAGATTTCTTAAATAATTTACTTAACAATTCTACAAAGTAAATTTTTTAAGAAATCTATCATTTTTATTCATAAATTTTTTTTAAAAAAAATTAATTGAATGTAAATATTTTTTTGGACAAGGAAAAGAAAGAATTATTCCTCGCATGCAGATATCATTAAAATAAGTGATAGATTTCTTAAAAATTTACATAGTAATTCTTCTTTTAAGGCACTACAGCCTGTTACAGGCCAAGACTGTCCCTAATAGTCATTGCCATCTGGTCAAGACTCCTCCATTGCAAGACTCCTTCAATTTGCTTAATTTATCAGAATGAAATCTTTTTCCTCTGCATCAAGTCACCTAATTAGTGTTCTTCTTGACTTCAGTTTCCCATGGGAATAGTACAAGTGAACTTCTTTAACTTTTTGTTTGCATTGCCAAATCAGAATAAATCCCCACACCAACATAATCTATACTTACCCCTACATCAAACTCTACACTTAAGAGGGTAAAAAGCAAGGTGAAACTGAGGAATGAATTTCCAGAAGTCTTCTACAAGGAAAGAGATTAGCAACAGGGTGATGCTCTGTTGTGGTAACTATTCAACTTGAACCTAGAAAAGGCTGTCAGAGCATTTGGTCTCACAGTAAGAGGAACCCCATCTATCAGAAGACTTAATAAACCATAGCATTTGCTGATGACATCACCTTGATTGGCAGATCAAGAAAATTTGTTGCAGAGGATTTCAATCTATTAGAAATTAAAGCTAGTAAATTAGGTCTAAAAATAAATAAATATAAAACAAAATTCATGGAGATTTCACACAATACACCTACCTATTCCACAGCCATTTAACTTTCTGAGTCTGTTTTAAAAAAAATTGCTCCTACAACAGCGCAAGGAAAAGCCATTTCCAAACCCTGACAGAAAGGAGTCATTTTCACCCCACTTAAGTGCTGAAGATTTCACCATGATGAATCTTCATGTTTTGAGGGTGATATCCCATGCTGGATCTGCTGTAATTTTGATGAAAATGTAACTGGGTTTACCATAAATACTATACTTATAGATAAGCAATCAACTTTTTCCATTAATTGTTAAACATAGTCAGATTAAGGAATATTACAAAAATTTTAAGATATATACTTGTGTATGTGAACCAAATTTAGTTTGTTTCACAAACTATGATATGGTATACATTAATTTATTATAGAGTATCTTCTGAAGTTATTGTTTAGTGACATGATAAATTTCATTGATTAAATTGATTTTTAGCCAACAAAATACATATTTAAAATAGCAGATTTTTTAAAGTAATGAAACGTAATTGGCTATAAGAAAAATAAATAATAAACTATTAGAATAAATTCAAAATTACTCCTAAAAACAGCATACCTGATATTAAAAAATATAACTAAAGATATTTTGAATGAATAATTTTCGTTTAAAACCAAATACAAGTAAATTACCAAAGATTATAATCTGTATGTTAACAATATTAATGATTTTTGTTTCCATTTGTTATAAATAATTTCTATATTCAAATTAAAATATATGCTCTTTTATCTTTTTTTGGGGGGGAGAGGGGGAGTTTAAAATTGGAATTTTTCTTTCTGCGTTTCTGTGACAAGGTATGAAATATTTTACGCAATGAATGTTGTGAGATCCATTAAAGTTGTACTTTGATATGTCGTATTCAGGTTAATTGTTTAAAAAATTATTTTTTCCAGACAATAAATAGTAAAATTTTGTCAGACTGAAATCTTGAAAACTGCTCATTAAAAGAGTACATCCTATATAATGTACTCATATTAGTCTCAGAAAATATTTCTATAAAATTCTTGTATAGAAGGGAAAAACATTTTAGTGTAATACTAAATATAAATTCTTATCTTTAATGTTTTAAACTTTGTATAATGGATGCTTATTAAATTACCTTCAAAAAATAAACATCAAGTTTAATTTTATGCATAGTAAATAAACTGACAACTTTAAAGTAACTTTAAATATGCATTGCAGCTCACTTTACACAGTTGGAAATACTTACATTTATCTCTATTCATTTCTACTTGCATGTTCCAGCTGTGCGGTCAAAAAAGTACAAGGTCATCTTAGAATATGTTAATATACAATCGGCCTTATTTAATTGTCCCAAAGAAGAAGCCCAGGTAGTTGTCTGGCTTCTATTCCAACATATGTGTATGCAGGAGAAAAGAGAGAAACCTGACATCTAGTTCTAATGGTCCAGTAGTGGGTGAGATTGAATCAGGTATATTCCAGCTCAAAGAGCAAGTTCCAAACACTAGATCATAATTAGTTCGGTGAGATAAGGTGTTAAACTTTCATATTTTAATAAAGTAATATATTATAAACTCAATTGGTTCTGTGGGACTAGATGTTAAGCTCTTATATTATAATAAGATTGTTTCTTAATGAAAATGTTACGAGGAAAAATGGAAACAAAAATGCTGAAACACTTAAATGATTATAAATTACTCCATCAGAGTTAAACATGAAATTCAATATTTATTTATTAAATAATGAATGAACAAATTTCATTAAATCAAAACCTTTTCTTTTGATTAAAATTATTATCTGTTAGTTTATATTGTATACTAATATTACAAATGTAAACAAAAGACAATGGCTTTTGTACTAAATCTTTGAATTGGGATTTTTCTATATATTTTTTCCTGGGTAAGCAATTTTAAAAATCATTTGATATTCCATTAAGAGTTCAATCTATAAATTGATTAAATTTCAGTCTCAAAACAAGCAATTTTAAACAGGACTGAATCAAAGATAATTATATTGTAAGGAATTATAATTATTAAAAATGTAAGCACACCAATGTTCCTTTTCCAAGGTATTATGAAAATCAGAAAGAGACAAACCTCACTAAGAAATACTCATACGTATGAAAGTGTGTAGTTCAAGAACACAATCAATGGATAAATGCTATCAATGGAATTATAGTTAAATTTCTTTTCATAACATTTAAAAATAAAAATATTCTGTACATGCGTAAGAATGTTGTTACATATGGCCAAAAGGAATCCAATCCATCAACATCTGGCCACTCGCAAACAAACACAAATACACATTTATATGATAAAAATTATAAAAATTCTAAAATCTAAAAGTCAAAGTCTAAAAAGCTAGAGGGGGAAGCATGTTCAGGACATGCGATCCCTGGCGATCCAATAAAGCTTGCAAACATCACCGCTTTGCTAAAATGCAGGGTCGAGGCCCTGACAGACAAGGAGGTGTTCTCTATTCATATTGTCTGTCTTGCAGATAAAGCAAAGACTACTAGTCAAGATGCCGATTTTCTTCAGGTGTTCAACTAGACAGTCGTGGCCAGTGTTCAATCGAAAATTGGCCACAGCCTCTTTACGTGGTCTGTGACTGAATTTTTTCCAGTCATTTTTAATATTTTCCCATTGTTTGTCTCTGCATTTATTGGACAGATCCTTGTTATAGTTCAGCATGATCCGCTCTCGCATACATGTCTTAAGGGAATCCATTGGAACAGCACTCTCCTCAATAGATGATTTAGTGCCTTTCTTGGCTAATAAGTCCGCTCTTTTGTTACCATCAATGTCCACATGTGATGGTATCCACTGAAACTCTACCATTTTGCCGTTCAAATTGAGCTCCCGTATTGTTTTATTTTACTGACAAGGGAAGATTCCGTGAGTCGCTGGAGTCGCGTAAGAATGTATGCTGTAACAATAAGACATTTCATCTAAATATATAGATGGATAGATATACCTACATATATGAAGCATACCTAATTTTATAATCTGCAATAAATTTTAAAATATCTTCTAAAACACAAATTAAAAACATTCAAGTTTATCAACTAAAACATTTATTTGTTCAGAAATGTTTAAGTATATTGTAAATTAAAAAATTATAGGCATGTCATTTGTTTTCACATAATATAAATCAAAATTGAATGATACAGAGAAATCTGCATTGCTATTGTCATCAAGAAAACTACTATCCTTGAATTTAGATTCAAACACAGCAATCAAAATCATTATCTGCAAAATTTTCTTCTTCTAATTCATCCAATAACTTTTTAATGTCTTCAACAGCCAAAACCTTATGACGTGAAGCCATCAAAAATATTTTTCAAATGACTAAAAGAGCAACTGGTTATAATGAAAAAATATTCTTAAGTAAGGATGAATATATGCTTTAACTTTCCTTTTAAAAATAGCCAATGTATCTGTTTATCGTCAAAGTTCTCCCCACTGACCATTACTCAATTTTTACAACTTTCAGACAACAAACAGCAGCAATTAAATCTCCCACAACTGCCCAATGAAATTTGAGTGGGAAAAAGTTGAGTAATTTGAAGGAGGAAAAAATCAGTGGTACAACTGCTATACCATAGCCATCTTCTGAGATACTCCCTTTCATGATCCGACAGTTGTACAACAGTGGAAAATTACACCTTTGAAACAATGTTACAGTTCAAATATTTTGGAATTATTGTTACTACTAACAATGGTTGGAATGTAGAGGTAAACAGGCTCTCCATGTGAAATAAATGCTATTACAGACTCAAAAAGCAATTAAAATCCTGATACAAGGAAAAAAAACAAAAATTAACATCGATAAAACAACCAATCCTATTTTATGGGAGTGAATGCTGGGCAATTATTAAATTACATGAAAATAAATTATTAACTTTTTAACATAAAATCTTAAGTTTTTGTTGGAGTTATGAAATTAATAGATGGAGATCCTTCTATAATTTTGAAATCTATCAAAAGCACAAGCAATCTGATATTCTTAAAATCATAAGTTGCAATAGATTTAGCAATACTACATGATATAAATTTCTTTGAAAACTTTTTAATTAAATGTAAATATTCTTAATGAAGGAAAAAAATATCTAACACTCAAAATAAATAAAAAATTCATGATTTAGCAAGCAATATTCCATAAAAAAAACAAATAAAAATTATAAAATGTGTTTTCTCTTTAGACAAGATTTTGTTGCTCAAGAATGGTGAACAATTTACTGGCATATACAAATAATATTCCAGATATTTAAAAACTATCCAGAGAAAACATTAACTAAATTACTAGGTATATAATAATAATAATATGGAAATATTTCATGTTCATAATATTAAGAATCTTGTAGCTGCCACATTAATATAATCAATGACAGAATAACATACACAACTGCCAGTAAAAGAACCATAAATCCACATGATAGGTTTTACAAAACATGAAAATTAACATGATAGATAAGAAAATGGAATTTTCAGTGATATTAATGCATTTATAAAATCGAACAGAAAGAAAAAGCTTTTTAAATACATCAACTTAACATTTTAACTACTGGAAAATATTCATGACCTCAATATTACAAGAGCCTTTGTGAAAATGGAAATTATAAAAGATTCACTTAAATGGGAAAAACTATTGAATATGAGATATGTCAATACTTAAAAGTTGTTATTGCACATAATTAAAGTCAAATTTCATATTAAATTTTCTGCTAAAATTTCATATTGTAGATCATTTAAATAAAATTTTTTTAATATGTTCAGATTAATTTTCATATATGTAAGTACATATATCTATATAAGAAGTTTGAAAGTAAGAATTTTTTGAGGTGATAATATTGAAATAAAGGATAAATTTAACTTGGACAGTAAAAACATACTTTTAATGCAGAATAAAATAACCCATAAAAATGCCATTAACGTATTTCATATTTACAAATATAATTTTAAAGCTTGATATAAAGGTTGTAAAAATTACACTTCCTTCAAGTAAAAATTTTGCTTTTTAGAAAAGCTTTCAAAATTTGTGGACAAAATGCTTGAAGTTGCAATCAGATGGGATATTCATTTGCACAAATATAAAATAAGTTTGCATCAAACAAATATCCTTTCTAAGTTTTCTACACATATTTTGAATGTTTATTAATATATGAAACACATTAAATTATGTAACCCAAAAGTTGTTTATCTTTAACATTTATCAATAGTTTGAAAATCAATTTTCCTCCTAATGCATTGGAATAAACATTTAATCTTTACATTGTGGCATGAAGAATTAAATACTAAAGGTACTTAGAGTTAAGTTTAAATACTTACAGTTTACAAAAATTTGCATCATTTAGATATTAATATATGATTTAAAAAAATTAATGAAAATAAAATGATATTGTGCATTTCAGGTACACTATAAGTTAATATGGGACAATCTAAAAAGAAATACAGTTAATTGTCAACAAATAAGCCATTTGATATGTTTCATACAATACTTAAAATTGTTTTGAGCAAAGCAACCTTTATAAAGAATTATTCTTTAGTATTTTAAAATACACTTTCTTCAAAAAAAAAATGCTCAGGAAATAATCTCTTCACAAAATGTTTCAAAGTAAAGTAAGATATTATTTTGTTATAAAATTAGAAATAATAATAATAAAGAGTTTTTTTAGTCTATTGATAAATAGACATCACACAGTTAAAACGAACTTAACCTAACCTGTGAAAAGAAAAGCACATTATAAACATCTATTTTATTTTTGGACAAATTCTTTTAAATGTAACATACAGTGTACAATAATTAAATATGTTCCTAATGCTTAATTAAAATTTGAAGCAGTTTTTTAATCACTCAATGATATTAAATTCAACCACTATGTGATAATTTAACATTAACATCAAATCATTTTATAGCATATTAGTGGAAATATTGAAGTATTTTGTGCTAATGTAGGGCACTTTTGAGTAAAAATTGAAAGGTTATGATTTAAGATTTAATAATTTTGGCACTTTTTATGATTTTTACTAACACTACAATCAAAACAATGCCACAAGTATTGCAAAGTATATATATAAAACACAGTTTTCTATTAACAAACACAGTTTGTGGCTTTAACATCTCCCTGACTCCTTTCTATGGCTTTTAAAGGATGAACTTTTTTAGAGGATTTCTGCAAAATATAATTATAAATAATGATGAATTATACTTCAAACCCTTTTTTTATTTATATCTTTTCATGTTATATTGCCATGTACTTTCATTTACATATAGTTTCATATCATATAAATTTCCACATATTCAATAGCAAGTTAATACATTTTTTCTTAAAACAAAATAGTGCCTTCTTCAGTTTTTAGTGAATTGAAAATTAATATTCCATTTGCAAAGTTTAGATTGTAAGAAAAATATCAATGTATCACATGATTCCTTAAATTTGACAAATAGAAATTAAAAGTGGATGTGTTTACAGTTGCCTTTTGTTTGCTTACTTTTAGCTTCTTTTTTTAAATCTGATTTGATGAATTATAAATATGTACCTTCATTTAAATTTTACCATAAGATAAATATCATGCCCATTTTGTAAATGATTCAATAGATCTAAAATATTACAGCTATAAAAGAGTCATAGCTTTAACTTAATTTATGTTAATAGAAAAATTTTCAAAGCTAAACTATATTAAGATATTAAATATTTTTTCTTTATTAGAAATAATTTAATACAATTGATGTTATTTGTTAATGTTACATCCTCTAAAAAGTAAATAAAACTAATAACAAGAAACAAAAAAAATTTTATATCAAAAAAAGCATTGTTTATTACACATACACACCATGTTTAGCTTTTGTTATATGAATATTACTAACCACTATTAATGTAATAATGAAACTCATCTATTTAAACTAATTCAGTCATGGAAGAAAAGATATACAGTAAAACATTTCAAATTTATCACAAAATTATTTACAAATTTTTAAATACTGGGAAAAAATAAAAAAGATATGTCAATATCTGGATTACTTATAATGTGCATGAGAAATATATATTCTCAACAAAATTGCAAGAACTATTTTTTTCAAATGAGACTTTTGCTAGTCTTTTACCCTAAAAATAAAAGAAAATCACAGTTAAATACTAAGGCAATGTAAGGAATTAATAATCATTTGCATTAAAACTAAGAAAGTACAAGAGGAAAAAAATCACACACAACCACTCTATCACACATATTATTCACTTTCATACATAACAATGTTAGCAGGTAAACAGTTCTTTTAAAAGATTTTGATTTGTCATTATTTCACTGATGTGATATTCTTATAAATGTCTCTGAAAAATCTTACTTTCTTTATTAGAATGACATTAATATTATTTTTGTTTACCTGAAATTTCTATTTTCCTCTAGTTTCAAATACAAGTTTTTTAACAATGAACCACTTATCAGCACATAAAGATATAAAGATTTATTATGTATTTAAAAAAAATTTCATTCCAAAACATACTTTACTTTTAAGATTATTATTTTTCTAATTCTTTAAAATGGAATAAGAGCTCTATTTGTCTTTACTTCACAATTTCAATAGTTAAGGAACACTTCCCAATTACTATAATAGTAAAGGACTGATTTCAAAATGTTATGAAATCAACTCATAAGCACTTGAATTAACCCAATTTTTATAGTATTCCTATGTTTAGCATAAAATAAATTTCAATTTATAAGGTTGAAGAAATAACCAAAATATATAGGCTATTTTATTCGAAACTAAAGAAATATACAGTCAACTATGGATAAAATAGTCCGAATATCATTATTACTCATAAGCCATTTTCCAAATTCCTTTCTTGATCAAGAGACATTGTAAAATGATGCCTTCAATACGATCATTTTTTCTAAAAAGCATTCTTAAGAGTGTAAACACCCAAGCGGATTTATTCATTTTATATTTTGCTCAGTCACTTTAGTAAACAATGTCTAATCACAACAAAACTTAAACAATATAATTATGAGACATTCATTTGGATATAAATTACCATATCTAGACCACAACACGTCTAATAGAAACCACATTCCTCATTGAAGAATCTTCCCATTTAAAAAATTTTTTGAACAAATTTTGATATATTTTTTAAACAGATATAAACTTGATATTTTCTATAATTTTCCCTACAAATACACTTATGTGTGCATGTGTATACTCATATATACTCATTTCATAAATTATAAAGTTTTTCTTAAAACAGAGTAAATAGTTTTATTTTTAATTACTTTTTGCATTTGTTTTTAAAAAACAAGGTGGCAAAATACAATGTACTGTAATTAAAAATATCACTTACATCAGAAAGTTGTATAAAGTTCAAATATTGCTCAGTATCTAGTATTTACTTCTCATAAATTGCTACACTATTTACTGCTTCTTAAACTTGATTAGATTCCATTTCAAAGGTTGTAAGTGTTTAACAATTATAACTTTCTGTCAAAAACAATCTTTATATAAAAGTAATATTCAACATTAAAAAGTTTTTTGTGAGATGATAGGTAATAAGTAAATGTTCAGCTGAAACCAATTAATATTAGATCATATGTTATAATTGGCAAAGAACAAATCATTCATCAAATATGTTGATTGTCAAACTACATAATGTATCATATTTAATCATAGCTTTCAGAATTTTAAAATCTGACTTTATTTGATAAGAGTTATAATTAGAAAATTTTGCATGACATTAAAATTTTAGTTTTGATACAAATTATAAATTTCAGTACGAATGGAATTTGTCAATCACAATGTTGAGTGATAAATTTTTATTTTTTCTCATATTTATAAAGTTACACTCTGTAATGGGCATGTTCAATAATATGACTAATATAGACTTACATGTTACATATTTAGTGCAAAGCCACCTATACATTATTCAAGTTAATCTGAGCAAAACTTGTGTCAGATTCTTTCTTTCCTAAAATGTATCACAATTAAATATTTTTAAGTCTTCAAAATGATAAAGTTATAAACCTACAAAGTGTAATTTTTATCTTTTCAAAAGATTTTCCAAAATTGCATGCAGACAATTACAGCAACAGTTACTTAACATTTTAGAAATCAAAATATAAAATACAGGATATATTTTTATTTTTTTCCAGCTTATATTTGTAATACTTCACTGAAGAAAGCAAGCATTCAATATAGATTAGGTTGAATGAAATGAGTTAATAAAAGAATGAATGATTTTATTTTTGCTTTTCTGGTACTATATTGTAATATGCTAGAAAATACAAAATAATGGTAGAGATATTAATTGCATATAACACCTTAGTTATTTTACTAATATATTTCATATCTTGAAAATAAAATTAAAGTAATACATTTTAAAAAATTTAACTTAATAACTTTTTTAAGTTATTATAAGATTCTTTTATTGGGAATTTAGTTTTCAATGCAATATTTCAGAATATCTAATTGCAGTCAAAATTGCAAATTTTTTTAATGTATACTGATGCAAACATATCATATAGACATGCTTTAAAATATCCTAAATGTTAATTTTTTGAATAAACACTTTAATAAATATTTCCAAAGTTAAAAAAGAAACCCTTAATAAAAATTATGAGTCCTAACTTCATATACAAAATTTGGCTTTTAATAAGGTAAATATTGAAATAGAAAGCAGACAATGCATGTATGCAGTGAATATATAATGCATAAAAATTATTACATTCTGTTTACCAAATTTAAATCTGTTTTAATAAATTAAAAAAGAAATCATTAAAATCAAAATGAGAAAGAAACTGATTAAATAGAATAATGATATGTAAATGTAAAAAAAATATAAAAATAAAAATTAGCTATTCCCAGGGCACTCAAACAACATTACTTTTTCATATCAAGGCATATCCTATTAAATATTAAGAAAATATTGTAATATTCCCCAAGTCTTGTCTTTATTCTCTGAAGCTTTTAACAAGGAAATTACACTCTCATCTCTCTTAATACTCATTAAACATATATCCCATATAAATTAAGACAATTTCTCCTACATCTGAAGGATACAAGTTTCAATATTAGATGCTTCATTATATGCTTAATTCATATTGACTCATTCACATGCACTTTCTGTAAGTATAAAGCTTTATTTTAAAAGGAAACAAAATGTTAAATTAATTTTCAAGCACAATTCTGATTTTATGAATAAGTTTATCACAAATGTTCATAATAAAAGCATTCAACAGCTTAGAGCAACATTTAAAAAATAGGTTTCTAAATTTTTTTCTTTTTTAATTTATATTTATTGCATTGCTAATGTTTTGCTTCCAATCTTGTTTTAATTATTAAATTTTATAATAAATCGCTGTCCTCTGGTAAACAGCACAGTTATGCACATTGGAAATTTTCAATCCTCCAAGAGTTTACTGCATCAATATTAGGAAATTTTTGGAAGATTTTACTGTATATTCCTCCTGTAATAAGTAACATTATGAAATTTTTAGGAAATTTTACTGTATATTCCTCCTTTATATTACAATTTTTTTAATACAACATATTACTAAAAATATTTCCAAAATTAAATAAAATTATAAGAAATATCAAACACAAAATATTATGTACATACAACACCAAATGATGGAATTTCACAAATAAAGGAACATTTGTCTTGATAGCTCATGACCGTCAACTGAGAAGCTGCTAAAAAAGACAATAACCTCCAATCACAAAACTATTGGCGGTGACAGCAGGCCAGTAACGTATCTGAAAGTATAATTTTGTTATGAAATATCCTAATTTTGAACTACGGTCAAGTAACAGGTACTTTCGTGTTGGTAGTAGTACTAGAGATGGCAAAAGCAGTTATTTTTGAATAACTAGCTATCAACGTTACGTTCCAAGGAAATAACATGTTCTAGAAAGCGTTATCAAATAACGGCTTTTTGGAAAGTTATTCTAAGAAATCCGTTCCCTTTGGCCTTCTTTGAAATTCTATGGAGCGAAAGGAAGCTTTCGTGGGGTGACAAAACTGGTTTTTTGAGGAAATGAGGTGTAAGGTGAATTTTAATGACTGAGCATCGAAAATCACTTACTGAAAGAAATTTTAATGATTTTTGTTATATTCTTTAATGAATTTTTTAATAATTTCCTACTTTACTATACGGAAATTCAACATTTAGGTCTAAACTGATTTTCATTTACTTATTTTTTAAAATAATTGCAATGGATTAAATAAGATTTATAATTTTTTTTACTGTCAATTGATTTTTTTTCAGTTAAAAATTCTTAAGTAATGTGCATTTACATAATTTGTTTCCCAATGATCTTAACTCCTTATTAATATATTTTATTACTTTAATGTATAAAATATGTCTAAATTTGAATTTTTTTAAACCAAGCATAATTCAGTTTCTCACAAGATGAATTTAATTTATTCCTCAATGTAATTTCTATTATAAATTCTTATAAATTTTAACTAATGTTTCTTTTACACTAAAGATTACTATTGAGTATATCACTTATGCTCGAATAAATCTTAAAATATATCTTCTTGGAAAAAGTATTTCTCTAATTAGAGACACAATATAATTAAAAAGTTGAATTTTGATCGAAATTTCTTAATTTTACTATCTTATCAACTTATAAATATAACCATGCGATTAATCAATATCCAAAGAGCACCATCCATCATTGTTTATGGTTATATCAGTATCGAACCCACAGTTTTCAAATAGTGAAATCATTTTAATGATAATTTAACCAGCGATATACATTAAACTAACTTATATTTAATAATTAATTATATTTTACCATTTCAGATAAATTTTTTTTCAATATTAAACATTTTAATTGAATTTAATTTTTATATAAATCTATGTAATAAAAGGAAAATCGGATCTATACAGACGTCATATACTATAAAATTGCATATTTATGAACATAAATAGAAAATAATATTTTCTTTAAAAATAAAGAATTGTATATGTAAACCAGAATATTTAGTACTTACGAGAAAATATTCGAATATAGGAATTTGCCTTTATGATAAGTTATAGAATTTTACTTCATATACATGATTTCACTGTTCTATATGCTTCAATTGTGTATTAATCTTAAATATTTTTACTAGATGAAATTACTCCTCAGGGAAGTAAAAATAAGAGAGCTATGTGGTATTAATAAAATGTGTGTGTGTGAATTTGAAGTACTAACAATTAAACAGTATTTTTAAATAAAAATGTATGAAAATTGCTTCTGTAAAATAGATAAACGCATTACTACTGTAAATAATTCAGATGCAGTTTTTTACTATTGACACAATACATAAATTTACAGTTTTTAAAATTATTTGCATATACAAAAGTTTTTGTTATAAATGAAGAATTTTATCAACTAATAAAATTTTTAATTTGTATTGTTTGGTCTGCAAGTATCTTTTGATATCATAAGAGCTCAAATAAATTAAATTAATAAATAGAATTAACATTTTTACTTTACATACTATAAAAACAGTTATTACTTGTCATTTCTTTTTATGATTGCTGAGGAATATATGTTATATAAAATTCCATAGTTATTTACTTATTATAGTCTTTCAAATTAATGTAATTCTTATTCATTTGAAATTTAATTGAAGAAAAGTTACTTTAATATGTAAATGCTTAAAGTAATGTTTTAAATAAATAGACTGCAAATGTCTATGCAAGGGAGTAAACTTGGAAAACTCTCAGGCACTCATCTTGAAAGACATGTACGTTTAAAATAATGATATTATATCATAGATTATATATAGAGAAATAACATTAAAAATACAGAAAATAGTATCCACATAAAGAAATAAAATAACTATAATTATATATCTACTGTTAAAAATGTACTGGAAAAATGTATAAATACTGTTAAAAATGTACTGGAAAGATAATTTGAAATGTGCTAGTAAAATGTATATTGCTCAAATGTTTACTGTAAACTGTCCAGTTCACAATGGCCTTAAGAGATAACTCTATGGCATGAGTAGAGCTAATTATATTTAAAGATTTATATTGAAATTAGATAGGAATAAAACTACAGAAAAGATCTTTTTATGAACAATTTTTTTCCTCATAATTACAACTTAACCTGAAAAATAAATGATGAAAATTTAGAATTTGCAGCTGTAATACGTAGGATATTAATTTTATTGTGATTTTATTTTCAAATATTAAATAAATACAACTACATTTACAAATATACATGAATTAATTTAATATAATTATATACATTGCAACATTTATTATCATGATTCTTAATAATTTAACAACAATAATACTTTTTATTTCAAAACAAATTTTATAAATGGCTTCCTACAAGAAATATGATGCAATTCTTTTATTTCAGTACATTAAATACATTTTTAGGACAGTAAACTTATTACATTAAGAATATTATTTTAATGTAATCAAGTATATTATCATTTAAAATAATTAGAATTTTATTTATATAAATTAATTTTAATAAATTATGATGATGCTTTCTCAATAAATAAAAAAATTATAAGTGTCAAAAAATTATTTTTACAATATATTAATTTTTAAAGTAAATTTCAAATTTAATTATATATATATATTATTAGTTTGATCCAAATTTTATCGAATGGTACGTTAGTTTCTTCTTTTAATCTTTTTAATTTATAAAAATTAATTCCAGAAATTTGAAATTGAATTTAAAATATTTCACCTTTGCTTTGATATGCGAGCATAGTTTCAAGTTTCTAAAAAAATGTTCAGTTTAATAAAAATATTTGCTAAAATTCACAAAAAATAATTATAAATAAAGGCAGAAAATAAATAAAATGCCCGTAAAATATTAACATAAAATGTATTTTTAAAAATCCCCATTGTTACAAATGTGTTAATCTTTTTTAAAATGAAATATATTTATTCATGCATTCGCTTTTCAGTTAACTTTCCTTCATCAAAGTGAGGAACCGAAAAGTATACATTCTTAGTTGCTAAGCAACGCAACGGGCCAAGCAAAAGCTTGGAATGTGTTCCCGAGAAATCTCAATGTCAATGTTAGAAACCAAAACGATGTAATAACAACTTAAAATTTCGTTGCAAAACAACGATTTTGGCTTTAAAGTTCCGGAAATTCTAAAATAGCGATAACGGCCTTAAAGTTACAAAACAACGAGAACATTTTTAATGTTCCGGAAGTAACAAAACAACGATAACGACTTTAACTTTACAAAACAACGAGCACAGCTTTAGCGTTACAACAACGAGAACAGCTTTAACGTTACAAAACAACGAGAACAGCTTTAACGTTACAAAACAACGAGAACAGCTTTAACGTTACAAAACAACGAGAACAGCTTTAACGCTACAAAATAACATAATGTGGAAACGTTCTACAATACCGTAACGACTTTGAGAAGTTACCATTACAGGAACGATTTTAGCAGTTAAGAAAAAAAAAACGTTATCTTAATAACATAATTTTTGAAGAACGCGTTATTTATTAAACGGTTATTTGTTCATAACGGTTCTTAAATAACAGTTCCATTAAATAACGGCCATCTCTAAGTAGTACTCTCCTTTCCAAAATTAGGGCTATGAAGTGGTATCTTTTTTGTAAATCTTTTACCCATAATACGCTTTTAGCTTTAATGAATACAATTACATGATAGGATGACTTAAGGAAAGGAACAAAACTTATTTTTTTCTTACACAACACATACTTGTTACATATAAATAATTATTAAGCACTATGGATGGAAATTTCTGTAAAGCGTAGAATAGAGGGCGCTACTACCGTGGAGATCTAGAAAACTTCCAGCTAGGGATGGGGCTTTGTTACTTTTCTTGTACTTGGTACGTACTGAGTACAGTTATTTTTAAAGTAACAAGTATTTTATCGATTACTTTGTGTATTTGTTAAATTTTTTGTGCTGCCATCTATCGGATTAAAATATAATGACAATTTTTTTCACGTTTTATGAATAAATAAAAACTAAATTAGTAATAAATAAATTAATAATTAATTAAAAATTAATAATTATATTTATAACATTTTGTATAATTTCATAAAATTAATTAATATAATTAATGTTAATTTAAATCATTATCATTTATAAATAAGCATTCAGTTATGGTTAAAATAAGAGCTGATGTAATAATCTATAAAAATATTTCTTTTTATAAATGCAACATTTCAATAATACCAATTTTTGTTTTTCCTGAAAAATTTTAATTTTTAGTATGAAGCAATTAAATATAAGTTATTCCCTCAACAAACAGTTTTTCTGTGAAAAATTTTGAACTTATATATTTTAATAAATATATTTCTTTCAGTATAAAAAATCCTAATCTTTTGTTATTTACATTTGTTTTTAGAATTTTCATCTGTTCTAAGTAAAATTTCAAATTATTCGATTGTAATTTTCAAAGTTTAATTAAAATATTAATTTAGTCGTGATAATATAATTTCTGTTTTTCAACCAAATCATCAACTTAATTTTTTGTTTTAATTTAGTAAGATTTTCCAATTATATAAATGAATTTTTATAATTAACTAGCAAATAATTTGTAAAGAATCGCAAAGTGGGAGGATTAATCAATTACAAAGAGATTTTTTTAATTTGCTTAGAAATATACAATTACTTTAAACAAAAATCAAATTAAATTTCTTATATTTTTCTATTATTAAACATTGATGAAACAATTATAGCAAAATTTTTGATACCTAATAGATAGTTATTTATTTTATAAATGACGTTTATTTGTTTATATTTTTATGAAATAGATAAACTAGATTTTCTAAAATAAAAATTGCATTAACTCACATATCTTGCTTCAGTTTCCTGAATCTTAATTTATGGATAAATAAAGTAGCTTTGCCATTAAAACTGTATTAATACTTTTTAAGTGAATATGATCATCATTCATAAAGTAAATTTCATAGTAACACAGAAATTCATTAAATATCAAAAAATGTAAAACATTAAAACAATGTAAAATATTAAGTAAAATGTAATGTTTAATACAAAATACAGGAACTAAAATACATATATTTTATTTACATCACACTGTAATTTAAAAATAATTATGATGGTATTAATAAAGATAAAAAGTAAAAATTGTACTTAATTAAAAAAATTTTTTTTCATTTCGAAGTTCAAAATTAAAATGAATAAACTACCTTTATTATGTTTCAACCAACATTATCACTATACGAATAAAATTAATTGTATAGTAAAAAAATATAAAACAAATTTTTCCCAAATTTTAAATTCTATATATTTATATTCTACATATTCATAGTAAAATAGAGTGAAATTAAAACATGGTAGAATAAAAAGTACATATTTTTATATGGAATCATAATAAAAAATGCACATAATAATAGAAAAACAATGAAAGTATATTAATAGTTTTAATTTAAATATTTTGTTTAAAAACTTGGAAACCAAAATAAAATACATTTGTATTTAATGAGGTTCAAATATATATGTTTATTCTATATCAAAATATTTTTTCAGTTAAAAAAAAAAAATTCATTTTATACAATTTTATTCAACTATGTAAATTACTTTGATACAGAATAAACATATTTATTTCAGACTTATTAATTATTAAAAAAATACAAAATAATTTTGCTAGTAAAACTCTTAACTCCATTATTATATTTTAATACAAAACACTGTGAAATAAAACAATGAATGAATTTAAAAAGTACTCATATTTACATAAAAAATTAGCATGATGTAAAATAAAAGTAGCAACAAAAATTCTAATAATATACAATCTTTGATCCCTTAGAATAATTAAAATAAATTGATATTTTGTAATATATAAAAACGATTTTGAATTAAAAGTATCACATTTTATTTTCCTAGAGGTATATATTTTTACAAGTTATCACAAAGTGGATTGAAAATTGTTACAGAAGTCAAAATTTTATATTCATGTTATGCCAAATGTAATTTATTATATATGTACACAGATTATGAGAACCTTTTTTAATCTCTCCTTTTATACCGAAACAAAGCTTAACCCTTAATTAGGGGCTCTATGCTTTTATCTAAAGTGTCAAAGGGCCATTTTAGTATAGAGTCATATAACACTCGTGAGAAGATGGAACTCTCTAAGATAAAGTCCCTGTAAAGTACTCAGTCTGGATAGGCTGACTTATAGGTAGGCAAGAGCCAGGTATCTCTCTGTGATCTTGATGCTTTCTCAGACCCCTCGTTCGGTCGCTGGGACTTGTCCGCTCCGGGACCTGTTTCAGAGAAATATCAGGAACACCAAAGGTATGTCGAAGCTCTCCTCCTTTCCACAAGTGCCTGCTATTTATACTAACCTTTCCCCCAACATCTGGCCTACAGTAATCTCCAGATCCATCTTTTAATATCACTTTTTGAATTCTATTTCCAGCCACTCCACCGATTCTAATCAGAACGAGTGAAGAGGCAATAAATTCTTCGAAAGCACATGGTCCTTTCAGCAAGTGATTCCAGTTAAATTTGAAGAATTACATTTGTCATTAAGGACCTAATTGCCCATCACGAATCCTGTTTACCGTTTCCACATCATATTCCAATCAGAACTAATTGACTGTTTTTGGGTACTATGTTGTTCCTGGAATTCAAACGTGGGAAATCAATCTCGTTGACAGCTGCAAATGTGTTAACGTCCATCGAAAATCTGGAAATAACTTGGGGGTTTCAAGCAATAACGGGGACGTTGTATCCCCATTAACATCGCTCTTGGTCAAAAAGTTATGTCTAGCAGACGGAAGAAAGGGTCTTCATTTTAAGATCGTAAAATAGCATCAAGAATGAGATCCTCATTAAAAAGCTCATGGTTCAAAATTTATGACTAGTAGTAGACTGACACCTCACGGTAGAAGGGGAATTATATGACCGAAAAATAGATAATGTTATTTACATCGTGTTTCATTCCTGAAAACGAGAGACCATACACTGGTGCGAAAATTTAAATTGTTCTACCCAAATTTAACAAAAACTATCAATTTTCACTAAATTTGCCTCGCTTTTTTTTGTTAATCAAACATAATAAGTAAGATTCGCAGTTTTCTCATTTATGATTTATCATGATATTAGTTTAAGAGGTTTCAAAATCAATATAGTTAAAATTTATTTTTTAAAATTCAATAATATTTTTTTGTGTTATATACTTGGAAATAAGATAGTTTTATTTGCTATCCACTAATGTGCAATTATATCTTAGAACTTTAACAGGAATTTCATACTATACTTTAAACTAAAATTAATATTATATTCAAACATATTGCATATTTTTCATATGTTTAAGAAATTATTATATAAATTATGTTTCTTGATATTTTAATATCTAGAGTTTTTTGAGTAACGATTCTATAAGAATATAAAGAAATAAGGTGTAATTTTTAAGAAAATTTTATTAAAACATTTTTATCAAGATCTGTAATATAAACCAAAACTAAGTATTTCAATATAACTTGATATAAAACAGTTTACTTTTTTTCTCCCCCATTTTGCAATAACTTTGGTAAACAAAATCCTAATTTTTTCAATCCTGCAAATTTTAATCTTATAATATTTTGAATATTCAATGTTATGAACAAAGTATATCTGGAAATTGATTTATCATAAATTCATTCAAATACCTCGTAATTTTTTTTTCAAATCTTTAAATTATATTACATTACATACATATTCAAATGTTTGCCTTATGTCATCTAAATGGGTGCAGAGTTTACGTTACGTAGTTTCAAGATATATATATATGTCACTAGCACATTTTCAAGAAAAATTGTAGCATATTAGGCAATATTCTCATTCTTATGATTTTTTAAATTATGTTGTGATAAATTTCGGTTTATTTATTTAAATAGATTTATATTATATTTTGTGCAGAAATTTATGCAAAAAGTAATTTTTTTTTTACAATTTAAACTGAATTTACCGAAATAAATCTGAACTGAAAACTTGGTTTCATAAAAACAAAAGTAATTTTTCTCAATCTAATGTCCTGGCGTACATTTTAATTTAGATGCTTGATTCCCAGTTATATTATTTTGAGATAAGCTAGAAATACGTATTTTCTGATTAAAACTCTAAACGAAATTTAATTTTTCTATAAAACTACTTAATATAACACATTTTAATTAATTTGCTTAAATGCAGCTCATTATGAATAATGAGCGAATGTTTTTTTTTATTTTTTAACAGGTACTTACATTAAAGAGTAAAATTCCATATTTGAAATACATAAAGTTCTAGAAAATTCTCAGAATTCAGTGTTATTAATTATTTTCAAATATCTTTTCCTGTTTCCGAAAATCATCCCCCAATCATACCATTTTAAATTTTAAATACGAATTGAAAATATGCATTTTTATTTACGTGAACAATTCACCCTAATTTTGTTTTCTCATTTTCAGAACAACAATTTATGTGATTATATAATTACCTAATTTTTAATGGTAAAAATAGTTTTGAAGAGAAAAAAATTGTTAAAGTAAAAAATATTTAATTACTCTTAGAAATATTTTTTTAAAAATTATCTTTAAAACTAAAATATAGTAAAAAAATTTCCATTCACTTTTTGTTCAAGCCAATAGAGTAATTTTGGGAACAATGATCAGATTTAAAAAATTTAATTAAAATTAATTAAATGTTAAAAAAATAATAAGAAAAATAAGTCAATAAATACGGAATAATGTATAACAAGAATATCAGGCTTTTTTCTTATATTAAAAAGTGACATATTTAAAACAGAAGTATAACCATTAAATAAATGTGCTACGATTATTGATTTTCCCAACTCATTTATTTTATTAACAAAAACGAAACAAATGAACTTGCTTTTTTTCTTCATTTCGCAATAGAAATTCATTATGTACCCTCTCCAGCCAACACCCTCTCCTAAAATACATGCATCTCTAGGGGGTGTGCTTCAGCCCAAAGAGATTTTCTAATTCCCAAGAATCAATCTTCTATTTTCCAGTTAAACCAGCATCTCATTTCTCTTCTCCTACCCACCCTTCCTACCATAGAAAGAGATTTCCCAAATCCTGACACAATCTCCTAATTCGTTCGTCTGTATCTATATATCGATGACATTGTTACTTCTACTCGCTCTTTCATTGGCTCTTCTGTACTTGTTACATTCAATCAAGTACACTTATTACTTTGTAACAACCACGTACTCACGTACTTGCTTGTTACTTTGTAACAACCACGTACTCACGTACTTGCTTGTTACTTTGTAACAACCACATACTCACGTACTTGCTTGTTACTTTGTAACAACCACGTACTCGCTGATTACTTTGTAACAAGCACATACTCACGTACTTGCTTGTTACTTTGTAACAACCACGTACTCGCTGATTACTTTGTAACAAGTACGTACACACGTACAAGCTCTGTCTTAGAAACTGGTCAAGTACATTGTACCTGCAACTGTCTGAGGATACTCGAACTCGCGCTGACTGTGTTACTGGAAGTACTGAGTACAGGTAACCCTCCTATAACAAGGTAGTTAGGTTCCTAGAAAATGCCGTGTTGTGTGAAATCGTGTTGTATGAAGCCCCTATTACATTAGAGTTGCCCAGATTTCAGTTTGAGTAACTCCCGTAGACTTAACATTACGTGACGTCACAGCTTAAAATTTTAGGACAAAATGCTTGAAGTTGCAATCAGATGGGATATTCATTTGCACAAATATAAAATAAGTTTGCATCAAACAAATATCCTTTCTAAGTTTTCTACACATATTTTGAATATTTATTAATATATGAAACACATTAAATTATGTAACCCAAAAGTTGTTTATCTTTTACATTTATCAATAGTTTGAAAATCAATTTTCCTCCTAATACATTGGAATAAACATTTAATCTTTACATTGTGGCATGAAGAATTAAATACTAAAGGTACTTAGAGTTAAGTTTAAATACTTACAGTTTACAAAAATTTGCATCATTTAGATATTAATATATGATTTAAAAAATTAAATTAATGAAAATAAAATGATATTGTGCATTTCAGGTACACTATAAGTTAATATGGGACAATCTAAAAAGAAATACAGTTAATTGTCAACAAATAAGCCATTCGATATGTTTCATACAATACTTAAAATTGTTTTGAGCAAAGCAACCTTTATAAAGAATTATTCTTTAGTATTTTAAAATACACTTTCTTCAAAAAAAAATGCTCAGGAAATAATCTCTTCACAAAATGTTTCAAAGTAAAGTAAGATATTATTTTGTTATAAAATTAGAAATAATAATAATAATAATAAAGAGTTTTTTTAGTCTACTGATAAATAGACATCACACAGTTAAAACGAACTTAACCTAACCTGTGAAAAGAAAAGCACATTATAAACATACTTTGTAACAACCACGTACTCACGTACTTGCTTGTTACTTTGTAACAACCACATACTCACGTACTTGCTTGTTACTTTGTAACAACCACGTACTCGCTGATTACTTTGTAACAAGTACGTACTCACGTACAAGCTCTGTCTTAGAAACTGGTCAAGTACATTGTACCTGCAACTGTCTGAGGATACTCGAACTCGCGCTGACTGTGTTACTGGAAGTACTGAGTACAGGTAACCCTCCTATAACACGGTAGTTAGGTCCCTAGAAAATGCCGTGTTGTGTGAAATCGTTTTGTATGAAGCCCCTATTACATTAGAGTTGCCCAGATTTCGGTTTGAGCAACTCCCGTAGACTTAACATTACGTGACGTCACAGCTTAAAATTTGAGCAACTCTTTCTTTTCGTCCAATGAATGCTTGAGATTTCTTTCAGGTTTGCTGTAAGAAAATAACAGCTTTACTATATTTAATAATAGATCCTTTTTTTGACTAACATTTTTAAGGTTACCATATTTTACTCAGAAGGTGTCCACATTTCATAATGAATTCTTATTTGGGAATTTAATTTGTAGCCAAATTTTATTTACTGTACGCCATCTTGCTTCGTGTGAAGCTTTACTTTTACGATGGGGAAAGATAATCTTTGCCGACGTGAAAATCAATGCTAATACATAAGTAACACATTTTTGTGTGTATAATTTATTCTTCAATAAAAAGACTAAGAATTTGAGAGAAAAAATAATTTCAGATTGAAGCTTCAATTTAAACATCAAATTCTACAAACATCACACAAAATTGTATATATTGTATTGAAGATTTTCCTATACAAAAATAATTTCTTAGAAACAATGTTTATAAAAAATCAATGATTAACTATTGATATATTAATAAAAGAAACTCAAATTACTATATTAAAATTTGAGGAAATGCACAAAAATTATATTTTTTTAAAAAATATATATTAGTTATGAATTTATAATTTATTTTTAAAATGAAGAAATCCATTATTTCTCTTTTTTATTTAAGTATATATTGTGGCATATTAAAATAAGATGCATTTTTAAACTAATTATTTATTACCTTTAAACAAACACACCACATAAAAGCAGAGATTCTTTACACTATATTTATTTACATGCAGTTTCTTAAACTATAATCTGCAATAAAATGACAAGTATATTTTGAATGAATATATATATATATATATATATATATATATATATATATATATATATATATATATATTAAGTTTTGTGGGAAAAAAATGAAGAAAAGAAATAATTGATAGCATTTTGTGATGACATTATATGAATAGTTTGTTTCATATTACATTTTCAAAATGGAAAAAATTTTATGAAATTTGTATGAAACTAAAAGAATGAAGTGCTATTTAGCCTCATAGCTGATAATCTTGCAATTGAAGCCAGAATCTTGCAATTCTTGCAGTAGTGACTGCAATTAGTCTTTATTGTTCATTTCAATGATTAGTTAATTGCTTTACATTAAAAGTCAAAATACTCTCTATATTGACCATCATGTGAATTAAATTATTTTGCAAATGTAGCAATCATCTATATTTTTTATACTTACTTTCACATTATTTGTATTTACATCGCAAATAGGAACAAATACAAGATTTCTATTTTAACCAAATATTGTGTATTTAATTTCATTATTAAAATTGTAACTTTTTAACAAATAAAATAGTAACACAGCCCTTTTTAAATTTGATTTTTAACTAGTTTTATACTGTAATCTATAATATGTTAAAATGCTTCATAAAAACAATCGGAAAAGGCTTGGAATTATTAAAATTTTATATTGATTTATATTAATTTAATACACAATATATACAGGAATAAAATTTTAATTTATTTAAATCGAAATTTTTGCTTACATTAAAATCATTTCACTATTTTATTTGTACACTCCAGTATTTTCATCATTATAGGAATTTATTTTTAAGTCTAATTTACATACTGTCAAAAGTAAAGGGAGTTATAGTTGTAAGATTGCAATATATTTTGGATGAGTAAATGAACATTATGTAAGTGTGTTCCAGGGAAAAAATTTATAAAAGAATTTAATTATATGAAGAACAATAATGAAATGTTATAAATATGTATTTGTAAATAATAAACCAAAATGCTTGTGCCTTCAACATTTAATTATAATGCATTAACTTGCTAAAAAGAAAAACAGGAGATTAATGTAATGAAAAAATAAAAGTAAAATTAACACTAAATATTTTTATATGGCATACTTATTTCGACTGAAGTTTCAGTTTAAATATGCAAATGTAACTTCAACACAAACTGTAAACATTGTAAAATAACAAAATAGTCTCATGTATTGAATAACTAACAAAACTTTAATTGAAATTAATGTTTGAAAACTCAGTAAATTTAATAAATATTGAAATTGGAACACTTCTCATCTACTTTGCTGAAGAAATTAAAAACAATTTTAATTACCTGAGTTTTTAACTATCTATTAAACTTATTAAGTGTTTCATCTATAATATTGAAAAAGTATACAATAAAGGCAAAAAAATTTTTAATCTTCATCAAATGAGTTTATTGAGTTGATTATTTGTAACTGAAGAGCATTTCCTTTTTGTTTGTTTTTAATACCGGCAATTCTGCTAGATTGAAATGGAATACAATAATTAAAACCAATAACTTATTTCCATGTTATTACTTCCACTTGGCGAAAAAAAGACAAAACATAATCCGTGTTTAAAATCATTGGCGATATGAATTGCTCGAGTTGCTGCTGCATGGACAAAAAAGTTGCTCATTCTCGGCAACTTATAACGCCAATAACTTTCATTTGACATGATACTTGGTGAAAACAAAATGATTTACAAATTTCAATTGCGCAGCTGTGAAAAAAATCTGTTATATTATTGGACGGATAGAACGAGTTGCTCAAATTTTTAGTTGTGACGTCACGTAATGTTAAGTCTACGGGAGTGGCTCAAACTGAAATCTGGGCAACTCTAATGTAATAGGGGCTTGAGACCCAGATCTAGTACAAAAAGGGGGGTTACGTTCCAAAAACTTATTAATAACAAATTTTTTTTTAATTCGACATAAGCAACTTAATTTTTATTAAATAATAAATGTATATCCAACACAAAGTAGGAAAAAAATATTTTAATCTAACGTAACCCTAATTTAATGAATTTATTCGTCATCACTGCTCAGTACAATCAACCGAGAACGTTTTTTGGGTGGAACGATATCGCCTTCACTTTCAGAACTTTTTTCTCTATTTAAAGTTTTTGTATGTTTTCCCCTCTTAAAAAAATCTGTAATCGAACTTTGCTGACTAGTTCTTACTAGGTCATTGTAAATTTCGCGGTATGGAGTTAAACAGTTTTGCAGCTCCCATTTGAATTTTCGACTTCTTTCCGTGGAAGGGTCTGTTTTCAAGAAAAATGACTCGAGATTTTCCGCTAAGCATAGGCCTTCTTGTAATTCTTTTAATGTTAAATTCTTAACTGCACAATCTTCATCAGAGCTAGCGTCCTCAAAATCTATTTGATTTGCATCCAGGGATGCCATTTCCATCAAATCCGCTTCGTCAACTTCTTCTTCCTCTAATAATTCTTGAATGTCTTCAGTAGCCATATCCACAAAACCTTTGCCTCCGATTGATTTAGCGACTTTAATATGGCACCAATTTCGTTTTCTGATGTTTCACGCAGGTTTTCTGTTTCAACTGAAGAGGGCCATATCTTCTTCCAACACGTATTTAAAGTTGATGTTTTTATTTCTTTCAGCGAAAAAGATATGATTTCGATACAGTGCTTGATTGAAAATTTCTTCCAAGCTTCCATTACGCTAATTGATTCCGAATCGGTTGCTAGAAAAGACCTAGAAAGACCACTAACCTAGAAAAGAAGTAAGGAGTGAACATGTTTCCGCCGACCGATAACAAGCTCTAGCATTGGAACAAAACCGTGTTATAGGATGACGTGTTGTAGGAATTTTCCCGCAATTTACGAATCGTGTTATAGCGAAACCGTGTTATAAGATACGTGTTATAGGAGGGTTACCTGTATTTGGAAGAAAAAGTACTGATTACAGGTTGTTACATTCAAATACTGATTACAAAATACTTGTTACAGGTATTTCTTCCCTTCCCTACTTCCAGCACGAAGCTTCCTGGTTACTATTCCATTATTGTCTTATACCATCGTGCTTGTTTTCTGAGGTTTCCATTGCTTTTGAGAAATATTAACTTAAAAATAATTATCTTATAATTTTTTTTGAAATGCAGAAAGCAAATAAAGTTAATAGTTGTTGCGTAGCATTTAGTTGCAATATGCGAACTGGAACAAATTTATTTTAGCAATTGAAGATGTTCAAATTTCCAATGGAACCCGATTTACAATCCTTAATTTAATTAAATATGTATTAAATCAATTCTTAAAAATAAGACTTAAATTTAAATTGCAATGAAAACCAAGATTTGTTTAAAATATTAATAAACAACAAGTAAATAAACACATCATAACAATTTTGTTCTACTCATTACTGATACCAATTCATATATTCCAGCATGATCAAGAAAATTTTAATGAAATTTATAATACAATAAAGGAAAGCATAAATAATACCTTGCTTAATATTTAAAATGATTTATAGTTCAATCACAAGCAAAATATATTTCCTGAAATTTTGGAATAAATGCATAAAATTAAAAATTAATTAGAGAAGAAAATGATTAACAATTGAGATAAATAATAACAAGAGTTTGAATGTGCGTTACGATACATCACATTCATCAACAGTTGATCCTAATATCACCAATTAATAAGAGCGATTCCTCGCAAAATATGGTAATCCATCAGGATTATTTAAGTAAAAATTAAAAAAAAATTTAAAAATTTACGGTATCACCACTGAATGCACTCTTATTAAAAATTATGATTTCAACGGATAAAATAAAAAAGTTTTCGAAAACAGAAATAAATACCTAAAAATATTTAAATAAAAATTTTTGCGATTGCATTGTTTTCAATGGGAAGAGAGAAAACCGGAAGTACTTGAGATGGCTTCCGGGTCAACTGAGATTTGTTTTCGTTTACACTGAAAACTTCCTCCATTGACAATCACACACAAACAATAATATCTATTACAGAATAATTTATTTCTTATGTATGTCTGTTGACCCAGTTTTTTTTCAATTTTTATATTTTATCAATTAAGAATTATGTGCCATTGATTATTTAACAAGTTTTATTTTAATTATGAAGTTATTCTTAAATTCAATATTATACATTCATTAACTTATTTGGATATTAATTTCCATTATAAATTTTTTCAAACAGTGGACTTATTTGTCTAGAATTTATTACTGTCTAGAACTCTGGCCTTGTATATTACAGAGTCCATGAATGTAATTTAGATACATCATTTTTCCCATTTATATCAACTTTTTACCCAATCAAAATAAAATATTTAAAAAATAACTTCTTAATAATCTATCTGCCATTCAAATTGGGTATTAATTAGTAACTGTTCCAGCGATAAATTTGTCTGGCTAGGAAGTTTATCCTATTGTTAAACATGGCGGATTTCGCAACTCCGTATTCTGTTTTCCTTTAGAGAAATGTATCGATTTAGCATTGTTATATTTTTATAAATATAACAAAGTATTTAATTCTTCATGAATTTAATTTCTTTGTATTATGAGAACAATGGATGTGTGCGTATTGCGTTTACATGATCTTTTCCTCTCTAAAGATTTAGCGACTTAGTATTGTTATATTTTCGTAAATATAACAAAGAATTTGTTTATTAATTCATTGTGAATGAGAATATAAGTTCTATGCATTATTTGAACAATTATTTATTTATTCATAGATAATTTACTATTGTTTATAAATATGTAAGTTGCTATGTTTATTAAATAGACTATGCATAATCAAGCATAAACCTCTTTTGACATAATTATTACAAGCAAAGTGGATGAAAAATATTTTATACGAAATTTCTGCTTAGGAAAGAATTTTATGTTTAAAAATTTATTTAGCGTGATATTTTGATTTACTTAAAGGAAGATAAAAATTGTAATTAATATGTGAGTCATTGTTTCTTTACAAAAATATTTTCTCTTAATTCAGATTCTTTATTTTCATCACTGTTCAAATTCATTGTCACCATCATGAAGTACATCCTCACTGGGTTAATCAGTATCTACAGCAGAAGTATTTATCTTTGAGAACTTAAAGAGTTCTATCTTTTTCATTTCCAGTTAATTTTATACTTGTACACTGTTCCTTAGAAATGAAACGGCTAACAAGATTATGAAAATCTGGAACACAAAACTGAGCTGCTTATGAAAATACTTGGAAGCAGTACTTGTAGCACCGATTCTTCCCAATGTTAAATGAATTCTGAGAAATGTTTACTGCATATGAAGAAAGAAATGGCAGGTAAGGAATAAGAATGCCCATTCCTAGGATACTGAAAAGGTGAATAATTACAGATAAATAGTTTTCCCTGGCTCTTTGATTTTCAAAACATGGGATGACTCTAGTCCACATGCTCTTCAATGAGTAAATGTACACAATATCCACTGATTTATTTTTGCGGATGACGCTTTCTATTTATGACTTTTGAATGTTGCAATGAGGGATCCCCTCTCTCTCTCCGTTAAAAACTATATGCCAAAGCTTAAAGATTGACTTCAAATGATTGAAAATAAAGATTAGTATGAGAAATATATGGTCATTTTACTTAGTATAACATAAAAAAAACTAAACTTAGAGAATGTTAATATTGCATATTCAATTAAGGTATAATACCTATGATTATATCTGTGTGATGCTTCAATCCTTACATCACTCAAATTTTTTCTGTATTCACGAACTGTTTATTTTAATAAAAATGATTTTATAAAATATACAAAATCTGCTGTACAAATTCAAAAACTGATTTTATGAATGTAGCAATTAAAAATATTATGGGGATTTATAATTAAAAAAATATGTTATTAATGCATCATCCCTCACCTGGATAAATGAAAAACATGGGCAACTCATGTTAAAGAAACTATGCAAATTACACAAAACCAAATTAAAATTACATACCAATTAGTAGGAATTAAAAATTAAATGTTAATATTTTATAGGTCAATTATTTGCTATTTATACGAGCCAATATATGTGTCAGCTCAAGTTGTTTACAAATAAAATTATTAGTTACCAAAAAAATTGTATTTATAAATAAAATTACAAGCAACCTAATTTGTTTCCTAAACATTAATATTTTTTGAGAATTTAATATTGAATATATATTATGAATAAATTCTAAGATAATCTTTCTCTTCCAAATACCTCGCATCCAAAACTAATTTACTTTCAATTTTAATAACCTAAGTAATAAAATGAGACTTAAATCCATTCTTGATGTCCTTGGTGCTCTAATGACCTCACTCTTCTTCCCTCAATCAATCATCTCAGTTCATCTGAAACTCATCCTTCAGCATATTTTCCTGTTCACATGAAAATTTGTTATACCAATGTTCATCTTACCCCCCCCCTCCCACACGTTTTTTTTTTTTTAGCAGAATGTAGACAATCATTTTATTTACTGTAACTATCATTCCTTCTGTTGCATTACTAAACTTAAATAATATCTTGTTTTTTCTTATCAGTTTTATCAATGATGAAATTGTAACATGTTTTATATTTTGTTTTTCTTTATTTTGAACAGATTTTTTTTTATAAATATGTTTTCTCCTAATTTAGATTCTTCACTACTTACATCGCTGTAAACAAATTCACTATCATGAGAACTGTGTATTTCTTCTGCAGGTTCATCTTTATAGGTTTGATCAATATCCTGCTGAAGATTCAACTTCATCAGATAGATTTCTCAAGCGTTCCATCTCTTTTTTATATTCTATTGGCTTTCAGTTGTATACCATTATTTAGAAATAAAATGACAAACAAATACAAAAACACTTGCAAATAAGAAATTTCTACTTATAAAAGAAATTTTGAAGCAATACTGGTCACATGGGGCACAGAATCCTCCTCAATAAAATATAAATTCTAGAAACTATCATTTCAAATGAACAAAGGAAAAACATGTAAAAAATATCAATAGTCCATTGTTAATTTTTTTTACCTGTTCCATCCAAGGGGAATGTCAGGCAATAAGATACTGAAAGGATGATTGATTTCAGATAAATAGTTACCCCAGGTTTGTGTTGATCTTCGAAGCATGGGTTGACAGTGCTTTACATAACAACTAGTGGGTTAAGATACTAACTCAGTGACATCCAGAAATCTATATTAAGTTTTTAACAATAATTTGAAACAAAAAGCTATATATGTATAGAATAAATATACATGTATCCTTAAAATTAATTTATTATCATTACATCCAGGTTAAGAAATATATTTTAAATTAGAGATATGTTTTCTTAATACTCTCTCTCTCTCTGGAACTCTGTTGAAATAGTAAAATTATCCATTAGCGTTCCATACAGTTATAGTAAGGACTAGAAAGGTGAGCTGAAGCATGGCATTCCACCTTGTCACTAATACTCTGTTGTCAGTTATATTGTAAAATATTTTAATGTTACTAAACATAATTAAGAATCCTGTTATATGGAAATGCACTTTGTTTTTAAATGGATTTAAACATTATTTTTATTTTTCATTTATTTAATTAAAAGTATATAAATTTCATTTATGAGAACTTTTATAAAAATGAACTAAATCTTTACTTCTGAAAATTTCAATAAAGAAGATGTTGTTTCTAAAACATTAGTATTTCATAAAAAAGATAAAAAAATAAATGAAATATTTATATTCAATAATGTGTTCTATTTCCAATTGTGTTATACGCTGAAAAGAAAGGGTTTTCTTTAGTTCTGAGAATGTATAATTTAATTTTGAAAATTACCAAAAAACGCTAGTTTTTGTTAGCGTTCATGTCTAGAACCAATTTTTACTTATTTACTTGAACTTTAAAATGAAATTGTTTACTTCTTATGCATAATAGGAAAATTTTTATATAATATTGTAATTTTGTTTCTTTAAAATTCTTATATTCAATTTTCTCTTCCAAAAGGATGAAATACAAATATATCGCATGTTTTTATCCTCAAGTATTGTTGTAAAAATTTTTTTCCATATTACTTCAATTTTTTTCCTCTCTGAAAAAGTTTTTATCCTAAGCGATATTAGTCAGCGTTAGTAAGAATAATTTATAAAAAATATGAAGTATGTGAGAGGAACTTGATATGTAAATGCTGCATAGAAAGAATTATTTTGTTAATTCAATCAGAATATCTAATCTATAACTTTATTAACAATGTGCAACCAAAAACTATTCAATGAAAAATATCATTAAAATTATAAGCATGCATACTTATTTTGGATTTATGTATTTTTGGGGACATTTATCTCAATTTGGAAACAGTATTTCAAATGTTATGTTCAACAGTATCAATTTTTTGGGGATGAAGTATTGTTTAAGCTCAACAATCCACTGAGCTTTATTTTTTACTACCAAATGTAGAATAATTATTATGTAGATTACTCTGAGCTGTATAATCTTACACAAACCAAAAATTGTGTTCATAAAAATTTACAAATATAAATAAATATCTGTTAAATATGCAAACAATTTCTCTTGTAAGTTTTAGTTATCTATTTTTTTATAAATAAATCCATAAAAAGTGAATAAACATTTTATTAAAGTTTTAAAAACGATGCATGAGTTAATTGTTTTTACAGCAAATTTAATTATAAAGTGCAAATAATAAAATTAAAAATGTGTACAGTCAATGCAAAACATATTTTGGAGTTAAAAGTTTCTTTTTAATTTTTGCATGAAAAATTATCTTGTATAGACAATTATATAATATACTTAGTTTACATAATGATTTAAATAGATGATGTTTACAACAATAAACTTACATAGTGCCAAAGAAACATACATAATATATAAAAGTTTCTTTTCAAGAATATAATCTTTAAAAGTAAACATGTACATTTGGCTGCAGTTTTTAAAAACATTTTGCAAAATTACTTTTAAATTTTTGGTAAAATTTAAAAGTAGTAAATTTAAAAGTGCAGACAGTAACAGTTAAAAATTGATAATATATTTCTGAACTTTATATCAAAGTTAATCATCTATAAATATCTTTGTAATTTTATAAGCTAAATTAAGTTAAACACAACTATGAATATAAAAGAATATATGTTTCAATATTCTCAATAAAATAAACATTATTTTCTTCAATACTTTATAATTTAAAAAAAAAATGTTAAGAAGTATTTGTTAGTTCTTTTTGTGTATTAATTTACATTAATAAAACTATCTGATTACATGTATAAAAAATTTAAAAATAATAAAAAGAAAAAATATTTTAGAATGTAAAATATGCTTAGCAATTCTAGAATACTGAAATATTTTCTGTAAATTAAAATTTTGTTTACATAATAAAAAGTTTTTTTTAAAAAAACTGCCTAAAAATTTTAACGTAAAGTCATATTTTAATATCTAACCCATGAATATAATTTACAGTGTTAGGAGATCGCATAATTTGTTTTCTTTTTTAAGCCTTTTTTATGGTAATCTTCGCTGTATTTCAAATTTTTTATGACTTTTTGAATCGAATTACAGATATTTATTGTATTGACAGCTTGTGATTTATCTTAGTAGAATTTTTAATTTAAAAAATAACTAACTATACTTTAAATAAATAAAAAAAATTTAATGCAGTTTTTTTAATTAAAATTTGTTAAAATAATACTCTCATGTATGCAAAAAAATAAATAATTTTTAATCAAAAATGACAGAAATCTTAAATAAATTAAAAAAGAACTACTTGAAATAATGAAACCAGGTATTTGTCATGTAAGCATGGTAAAGTGACAAATTATTAACATTTTGATTTAACAATTTTTTTCATTTTGTTAATACATTTTTTTTACTAAATATATAATATTTATTATATATTTAGTGAAAAAAAAATGTTTTTAAATTCACTCTCAATTTTTTACACATAATATTTTATTTCCCCATTTATAATATCTTTATTAAAATACAAAAATCAGAAGGAAATGTGATACTGAGTGTCTTTTATTCATATAAATGAGAAAGTGAATAAATTTTTCCAATTTTTAAAAAATATGAAACTTTGTTTTTCAAATAGATGAGTTGTATTCTTAAATTGAACTACAGATGTTCAATATTTACAACTTGTGATTTATCTTATTTAAAATTTTTAATTTAAAAAATAGACAATGTAGACAGTAAATAGCAAAATATTTTTATTCTGCTGTTTTTTTTATTGAAATTTATATTACATCCAAAGTTTATTAAAACAATTCATGTCGGTCAAAAATGCTTTAAACAATTTTTATTTTGAATTTACAGACATTTTAATTTTGGCTTTGGAAAAAAAAACTTGAGATGCTAATTTATAATTAAACCATGATAAAGTGTCCAAAACAATTTAGTCAAATTAATTTTGTCATGGCAATACAGAAATCAGAAGGAAACGTGATAATGCAATTCTTATTCTTTGTTACTTGCATATTATCCCATCCACCTTATCTGCAAAAAAATAAATGTCTTCAGCACCATATAAAATACAAATAAAGTTATCTATTTCTATTTTAAATATGGTGCTAAGATATAAGTAAACTATTCAGCTTTTCCTTCATATTTCAAAAAAATATTAAAATTTGCAAATATAAATAAACAAATCCACTGACGCGAACGTCGTTTCAAATCAGACCGGGGAATAAGAAACCATAGGTTTGCTAAAATTAAGTCTGAACAATAGTCACATTTTATACCGCCAAATTATTGCATCTACTCTCTTCAAGTGCGCATGCGTTAGAATTCCCATTTGGAGCCGACGTTCCGGGGCCGGTCCCGAGACACTAGTAAATTGAACAAACTTTAATTAGCATTAGGAGGTGAATTGCGAGCTACAGCAACACCTGTACACGTTACAAGATTATATAATCAGTTAGTTACAATGCAGTTGCAGTTTCCAAGCAAGTCTTGAGTAATTTACCTAAGTGCATAAAGTTTTTCCGTGCTGCCAGGTTGACACGCCAGCTCGGGAGTTGCGGTGGTTTGGTTTGGTTTGTTTGTCGCTCAACGGTCATTTTTTGCACACGAGGGGGAGTTGCGGTGGAGTATGGCATGGCCAACGCAATTTAATAGAGAATAATAAATTAATAAAACTTATTTAGTACTCAAACCGTTACTAATTTTGATATTGCTGTAGAAGTTTTAGTCTGATTTATAAATTTCTCTAAAATATTCAAAATAATTACCCAATATCTGCATTACCAATATCAGTAATTTTTAAGTATTAGTTCTACTTAGTGTTACAAGAATGGGAAAAACCCGGTTTATTCCTTGGAATAAACTTGGTTTTTTCCCACGAAAATTTTGAAAATTCCCGAGAATTTTAAAAATTCCCAAATTTTATAAATTGTGGAAAAATTTGAATTTTCTTAAAAATTTAAAAGTTTTGATAACTACTAAAATCACATAATATATATATATAAAGATACATTTTAATGATTTCTACTTTTATTTACGGCTACAGAAATTTTTCAAAACTTTTGGAAAAAGATGGCAGCCATTGTAAAGATTGGAGAGGCTTCAAGTTGTGTTCATTGCAATTGTTATGTTGTTATTTGTAATGTTTATTAATTATTATGCAATTGTAATGTTTATTATTTGAATGCGTATTTTTTAAATTTTTGGACAGAGAAATCGCTTAGATGTGCTGTTTTTCAACATATATGATATATACATTCCTTGAAAAGTATTACTCTTCTTATGTGCATAAGCTTTAATCTTTCAATATCTATTCCTTGAAAATATTATTCTACTATTATTTATAAACTAAATGTTAAATTAAACGCAGTAGATTGGATTAATAACTGATTCTAAAATTGCATACGAAAATTTTTTATAACGTCAATCATTATTGTATACAGATATTCATTTTGTTTTTCATTAGATACCTGCAGTTACTTTTGATCAATTTAGATAAAAGTTATAGCCTGAATGTATGTACATCTACAGTTTAAAACCTTTAGAAAGTAATTTTTAACAATTTTGCTTTTACCTTCAGTGGTTAAATCATATGTTTAAATATTTATTTATAGAATTAGAATTTGTTCGTATTGTATACAAAAGGACAATCATTTTCTCTTGCCATCAAAAGTAATGATGTGAAGTATACTGATAATTTTATATGGCACTCTTAGCATTCAAGACTTTTTTCTTTTGCAAGTTTTTTATACACGGTCAGGTGACTGAAATTATAAACATTTATTATTACAAACAGTCAACAATTGACAAAAAATCAACAATGAACTCTGAAATGTAAATCAACAATAAAAAATAATCATAGTTTTAATGAGATGGATGTACACTACAGGCCATTAAAATTGCTACACCAGGAAAGCGGCACACCACACACGTGAAATTTGCATGACAGGTAGAACTTGCTGTGATATGCAAATGATTAGATTTTCAGCGCATTCATACAAAGCAGGCGACAGTAGCGACATCTACAATGTGTATAAAACTAGAGATTTGACAGCAGTTTTCTCATACTCAATTTCCGTTTCAACGTTGTTTTCGGCAAAGAAACTTGTTGTAATGCCTCGTGCAAGAAGAAGAAATGCCTATCAGCACATGTCTGACTTTGATCGAGGAAGGTTTATAGCCTACCGGGATTGCGGTTTATCGTACCGCAATATTGCTGCTCGCGTCGGTTAAAACCCCATGACTGTTAGCAGAATATGGAATCGATGGGTTCAGGAGAATCATACGGAACGTCATGCAGGATCTCAGCGACCCCCATCACTAACAGCAGAGAAGACAGACATCTTATCCACATGGTCACAAGGGATCATACAGCCACGTCACGAACCCTGAGTCGAGAAATGGAGTCATTTGCAAGGCAACAAGTTTCTGCTCGAACAGTTCGACGACGTTTGCAGCAGCATGAATTGTCTGCACGGCGACCATGGCTTCGGCTACCAATGACGCTTCGTCACAGACAGGAGCGCCTTCAGTGGTGTGATCAGTGACGAACCTGAACGCGGGGATGGCATCACGTCATCTTTACAGATGAATCTCAGTTCTGTATAAAGGACCATGATGGTCGCATTCGTGTTTGGGGGTATCGTGGAGAACGCGCATTGCCAGCTTGCATTTGACATCGCCATACTGGCCCATCTGCTGGAGTGATGGTATGGGGTGCCATCGGATACACGTCTCGATCACCTCTTGTTCGCATTACCGGAACTTTGAACAGCAACCGTTACATTTCCGATTTGTTAAGGCCCGTGGTTCTGCCCTATATTCGAGGCCTCCCTAATGCTTTGTTTCAACAGGATAATGCACAACCGCATTTTGCTCGTACTGTTCTGAACTTCCTTGATACAGAACAGGTTCGACTGTTTCCCTGGCCAGCACGTTCTCCTGATCTGTCACCAACTGAGAACATGTGGTCAATGGTTGCCGAGCGATTGGCACGCCATCACTCACCATACATTACTATTGATGAACTGTGGCATAGTGTTGAAGCTGCATGGACTGAGATCCCCGTACATGCCATACAATCTCTGTTTGACTCCATGCTTAGGCGGATAAATGCTGTTATTGCAGCCTGAGGTGGCTGCTCTGAGTACTGATTTCTCAAGATCTATACACCCTAATATCCTGTAAATCTAATCATTTGTTCTTTTCTCTATAATATATGTGTCCAATAAATATCGTTCTGTTATTTGCATTCCTTCTTGGTGTAGCAATTTTAATGGCCAGTAGTGTACTTGATGAATTGACAGCAAATTATCAATATTTGGCTTCAGTTTTGTAAGAAGCAATCTGAAATCTCCTCGTTTTGTTATGTTCAATCTACTCCTTTTTTTTGTTAACAGGTTGGTAACGACACTAAAACATCTTTCGACAAGATTCGACGAGGGAAACCCTATTGAAAATTTCCTTGCAATTTCTCATAGCCCAGGATATTTTTCGTGGATTTCTGCCTGCAACCAAAATGTTTGAGAGCCTTTTTTAAATTCCACCTTCAGTTCCTCGTTGATGCTGAGCTCAAGTAGCTCCTCTTGTAATACCACATTCGCCTCTTCCGTTTCATCAAATTGGGTTATGATTCATGGTGGTATTTCTATCGTCAGAATATCATCTTGAAATCTATTTTTGAAGTCACCATGAAAGGTACTTAAATGTTGATCACGCGCGGGCGTAAGTCTGAATGTCCACATCAAGACATTCTATCTGTGACGAGTGCGGAAAATGAGAGAATTCTATTATTTTGCTTCATTAATTTCAATTTACCAAGTACATTTGTACTATTATCTATTATTCTATTCAATCATATGTTTGAACTGAGTCTCGAATATTTTTCTGTATCTACCAAGTGAATGATGCAACCTGACTACGTTGATTGGTAAATCCAAGCAAAAATTTTTGTTCTTTATTATGAAAACTAGAATATGTTTCGTGGACCCCCACTTACAACCTGTGAACCCCTGTTTTCTGTTCACATCCACGTGGATCCCCGTGTGGTCTCCCATGAACCCCTGGGTGTCAACCTGGACCAATTTGGGAACCCATGTTCTATAGAATACTAATGCAAAAACCTTCGTAACAAAACTGATTGTTCATAGATTTTGATAAATACTAATTCTTATTAATATTAGAAGAAAGTTTTCCTAATTTTTTACTGTTATATTTATTAAAGTTTACAAATTTGGTGTTTGAGATTCGGAAAATATCTGAACTTTAATACTGTCACATAAAAAAATGTCTGTGTTTAAAATTGCTAATTATTTGCTAGTAATAATGAAGCAGAAAAATGCTCTTGGTATCATTTCTTATAAAAATGAAGATATTTATCATTGGAGATGTTAGCGAGAAATTAAATAGAAAAACTAGATTTAAGATTTACGGGAATTTTGAAATCAAACTTTGCGGGAATCAGAAATTTTATGTACCATATGTGGCGCACTATACAAAAAATCATTTTTCTCCTAAATTATATTTTTTGTAAGAAAACGAATACCACTGTTAGTCTAATAATGGGATTTATTACTAAATGAAAACATTTAATTGCTTATCAATTTGGTATTTCTCAAGATATACGGGAATTTTGAAATCAAACTTTACGGGAATCAGAAATTTAGAGTACCATATGCGGCGCACTATACCAAAAATCATTTTTCTCCTAAATTATATTTTTTGTACTAAAACGAAAACCACATTTAGTCTAATAATGGGATTTATTACAAAGTGAAGACATTTATTTGCATATCCATTGGGTACATCGTAAGATATACGGGAATTCTGAAATCAAACTTAGCGAGAATAAGAAATTTCACTTGCCATATGTGGCGCCAAAAAAAAAAAAAAAACTCCTTTTTCTTCTAAATTATATTTTTTGTAATAAAATGAATACCACAATTAGTCTAAAAATGGGATTTATTTCTAAATGAAACCTTTTATTTGTATATCCTTAGGGTATATCTTAAGATATACGGGAATTTTGAAATCATACTTTGCGGTAATCAGATATTTCACGTACCATATGTGGCGCACTGTACAAAAACTTATTTTTCAACTAAATTATATTTTTTGTAATAAAACGAATACCACAGTTAGTCTAATAATGATATTTATTACTAAATAAAACTATTTATTTGTATATCCATTGGGTATTTCAATAGATATACGGGAATTCTGAAATCAAACTTTGCAAGAATTGGAAATTTCACGTACCATATGGGCGCAATATGCAAAAACTCATTTTTCTCCTAAACTATATATTTTGTAATAAAACGAATACAACAGTTCGTCTAATAATCGGATATATTACTAAATGAAACCAATTATATGTATATTCATTGGGTATTTCTTAAGATATATGGGAATTTTGAAATCAAACTTTGCGGGAATCAGAAATTTCACATATCTTATGGGCGCACAATACAAAAACTCTTTTTTCTCCTAAATTATATATTTTGTAATAAAATGAATACCACAGTTAGTCTAATAAAGGGATTTATTACTGAATGAAACCATTTATTTGTATATCCATAGGGTATTTCTTAAGATATACAGGAATTGTTAAATCAAACTTTGCGGGAATTAGAAATTTCACGGACCATATGTGGCGCACAATACAAAAACTCATTATTCTCCTAAATTATATTTTTGTAATACCATAATACCACAGTTAGTCTAATAATGGGATTTAAAACTAAATGAAACCATTTATTTGTATATCAATTGGGTATTTCTTAAGATATACGGGAATTCTGAAATCAAACTTTGCGGGAATCAGAAATTTCACTTGCCATATGTGGCACCCTAAACAAAAACTGATTTTTCTCCTAAATTATATTTCTTATAATTAAATAAATACCACAGTTAGTCTAATAATGGGATTTATTACTAAATGAAACCATTTATTTGTATATCAATTGGGTATTTCTTACCATATACGGGAATTTTTAAATCAAACTTTGCGGGAATCAGAAATTTCACATACCTTAAGGGCGTAATATACAAAAACTCTTTTTTCAACTAAATTATATTTTTTGTAATAAAACGAATACCATAGGTAGTCTAATAATGGGATTTATTACTAAATGAAACCATTTATTTGCAAATCCATTAAGTATATCTAAAGAAATACGGGAATTTCTAAATCAAACTTTGCGGGAATCAGAAATTTCACGTACCATTTGTGGCATACTATACAAAAACTCATTTTTCTCTTAAATTATATTTTTTGTAATAAAACGAATACCACAGTTACTCAAATAGTGGGATTTAATACTAAATGAAACCATTTATTTCTATATCCATTGGGTATTTCTTAAGATATACGGGAATTCTGAAATCAAACTTTGAAATAATTGGAAATTTCACGTATCATATGAGCGCACTATAAAAAACTCATTTTTCTCCTAAACTATATATTTTGTAATAAAACGAATACCACAGTTAGCTTAATAATGGGGTTTTTTACTAAATAAAACCACTTATTTGTATATCTATTGGTTATTTCTTAAGATATACGGGAATTTCAAAACCAAACTTTTCGAGAATCAGAAATTTCACGTACCATTTGTGGCGCCCTATACCAAAATTCATTTTTCTCCTAAATTAAATTTTTTGTAATAAAACGAATACCACACTTAGTCTAATAATGGGATTTATTACTAAATGAAACCATTTAATTGTACATCCATTTGGTATTTCTTAAGATATACGGTAATTTTGAAATCAAATTTTGAGGGAATCAGAAATTTCACGTACCATATACGGCGCTCTATCCAAAAACTCATTTTTCTCTTAAATTATATTTTTTGTATTAAAACGATTACCACAGTTAGTTAATGATTAGATTATTTACTAAATGAAACCATTTATTTTTATATCCGTTGGGTATTTCTTAACATATACGGGAATTTTAAAATCAAACTTGTCGGGAATCAGAAATTTCTCATAACTTATGGGCGTACTATTCAAAAACTCTTTTTTATACTAAATTAAATTTTTTGTAATAAAATGAATACCATAGTTAGTCTAATAATAGGATTTATTACTAACTGAAACAATTTATTTGTATATCAATTGGGTATTTCTTAAGATATACGGAAATTTTGAAATCAAACTTTGAGGGAATCAGAATATCTCGTACCATATGTGGCGAACTATACAAAAACTCATTTTACTCTTAAATTATATTTTTTGTAATAAAATCGAATACCACAGTTAGTCTAATAATGGGATTTATTACTAAATGAAACCATTTATTTGTATATCCATTGGGTATTTCTTAAGATATACGGGAATTCTGAAATCAAACTTTGCGGAAATCAGAAATTTTACGTACCATATGTGGCGCACTATACAAAAACTCATTTTTACTCCTAAATTATATTTTTTGTAATAAAACGAATACCACAGTTAGTCTAATAATTGGATTTATTACTAAATGAAACCATTTATTTGTATATCCATTGGGTATTTCTTAAGATATACGGGAATTTTGAAATCAAACTTTGCGGGAATCAGAAATTTCACGTACCATATGTGGCGCACTATACAAAAACTCATTTTTCTCCTAAATTATATTTTTTGTAATAAAACGAATACCACAGTTAGTCTAATAATGGGATTTACTACTAAATGAAACCATTTATTTGTATATCCATTGGGTATTTCTTAAGATATACGGGAATTTTGAAATCAAACTTTGCGGGAATCAGAAATTTCACGTACCATATGTGGCGCACTATACAAAAACTCATTTTTCTCCTAAATTATATTTTTTGTAATAAAACGAATACCACAGTTAGTCTAATAATGGGATTTATTACTAAATGAAACCATTTATTTGTATATTCATTGGGTATTTCTTAAGATATACGGGAATTTTGAAATCAAACTTTGCGGGAATCAGAAATTTCACGTACCTTATGTGGAGCACTATACAAAAACTCATTTTTCTCCTAAATTATATTTTTTGTAATAAAAAGAATACCACAGTTAGTCTAATAATGGGATTTATTACTAAATGAAACCATTTATTTGTATATCCATTGGGTATTTCTTAAGATATACGGGAATTTTTAAATCAAACTTTGCGGGAATCAGAAATTTCACGTACCATATGTGGCGCACTATACAAAAACTCATTTTTTTCCTAAATTATATTTTTTGTAATACAATAATACCACAGTTAGTCTAATAAAGTGATTTAAAACTAAATGAAACCATTTATTTGTATATCCATTGGGTATTTCTTAAGATATACGGGAATTTTGAAATCAAACTTTGCGGGAATCAGAAATTTCACGTACCATATGTGGCACACTATACAAAAACTCATTTTTCTCCTAAATTATATTTCTTGTAATTAAATGAATACCACAGTTAGTCTAATAAAGGGATTTAAAACTAAATGAATAAATTTATTTGTATATCCATTGGGTGTTTCTTATCATATACGGGAATTTTTAAATCAAACTTTGCGTTGAACAGAAATTTCACGTACCTTATGTGCGCATTATACAAAAACTCTTTTTTCTCCTAAATTATATTTTTTGTAATAAAACGATTACCACAGTTAGTCTAATAATGGGATTTATTACTAAATGAAACCATTTATTTGCATATCCATTAAGTATTTCTAAAGAAATACGGGAATTTTAAAATCAAACTTTGCGGGAATCAGAAATTTCACGTACCATTTGTGGCATACTATACAAAAACTCATTTTTCTCTTAAATTATATTTTTTGTAATAAAACGAATACCACAGTTACTCAAATAGTGGGATTTAATACTAAATGAAACCATTTATTTCTATATCCATTGGGTATTTCTTAAGATATACGGGAATTCTGAAATCAAACTTTGAAATAATTGGAAATTTCACGTATCATATGGGCGCACTATAAAAAACTCATTTTTCTCCTAAACTATATATTTTGTAATAAAACGAATACCACAGTTAGCTTAATAATGGGTTTTTTACTAAATCAAACCACTTATTTGTATATCTATTGGGTATTTCTTAAGATATACGGGAATTTCAAAACCAAACTTTTCGAGAATCAGAAATTTCACGTACCATTTGTGGCGCCCTATACCAAAATTCATTTTTCTCCTAAATTAAATTTTTTGTAATAAAACGAATACCACACTTAGTCTAATAATGGGATTTATTACTAAATGAAACCATTTAATTGTACATCCATTTGGTATTTCTTAAGATATACGGTAATTTTGAAATCAAATTTTGAGGGAATCAGAAATTTCACGTACCATATACGGCGCTCTATCCAAAAACTCATTTTTCTCTTAAATTATATTTTTTGTATTAAAACGATTACCACAGTTAGTTAATGATTAGATTATTTACTAAATGAAACCATTTATTTTTATATCCGTTGGGTATTTCTTAACATATACGGGAATTTTAAAATCAAACTTGTCGGGAATCAGAAATTTCTCATAACTTATGGGCGTACTATTCAAAAACTCTTTTTTATACTAAATTAAATTTTTTATAATAAAATGAATACCATAGTTAGTCTAATAATAGGATTTATTACTAACTGAAACAATTTATTTGTATATCAATTGGGTATTTCTTAAGATATACGGAAATTTTGAAATCAAACTTTGAGGGAATCAGAATATCTCGTACCATATGTGGCGAACTATACAAAAACTCATTTTACTCTTAAATTATATTTTTTGTAATAAAATCAATACCACAGTTACTCAAATAGTGGGATTTATTACTAAATGAAACCATTTATTTCTGTATGCATTGGGTATTTCTTTAGATATACGGGAATTCTGAAATCAAACTTTGCGGGAATCAAAAATTTTACGTACCATATGGTCACACTATGCAAAAACTCATTATATTATTTGTATAACAAATTATATTTTTTGTATTAAAACGAATACCACAGTTTGTTTAATAATGGGATTTTTTACTAAATCAAACGATTTATTTGTATATCTATTGGGTATTTCTTAAGATATAAGGGAATTTCAAAACCGAACTTTTAGGGAATCAGAAATTTCACGTACCATTTGTGTAGCACTTTACAAAAACTGATTTTTCTCCTAAATTATATTTTTTGTAATAAAACGAATACCACAGTTAGTCTAATAATGGGATTTACTACTAAATAAAACCATTTATTTGTATATCCATTGGGTATTTCTTAAGACATACCGGAATTTCGAAACCAAACTTTTCGAGAATTAGAAATTTCACGTACTGTTTGTGAAGCATTATACAAGAATTGATTTTTCTCCTAAATTTTTTTTTGTAATAAATCGAATACCACAGTTAGTCTAATAATGATATTTATTACTAAATAAAACCATTTATTTGTCTATCTAATGGGTATTTCTTAAGATATACGGGACTTTCGAAATCAAACTTTTCGAGAATCAGAAATTTTACAAAAACTCATTTTTTTCCTAAATTATATTTTTTGTAATAAAACGAACACCACAGTTTGTCTAATAATGGGATTTATTACTAAATGAAACCATTTATTTGTATATCCATTTGGTATTTCTTAAGATATACGGGAATTTTGAAATCAAATTTTGAGGAAATCAGAATATCACGTTCCATATTTGGCGCACAATACAAAAACTCATTTTTCTCCTAAATAATATTTTTTATAATAAAATGAATACCACAGTTAGTCTAATAATGGGATTTATTACTAAATCTATACATTTATTTGTATATCCATTGGTTATTGTTTAAGATACACAGGAATTTCTAAATCAAACTTCTCGGGAATCAGAAATTTCACGTACCACTTGTGGCGCACAATGCAAAAACTCATTTTTCTTTTAAATTTTATTTTTTGTAATAAAATGAATACCACAGTTACTCAAATAGTGGGATTTATTACTAAATGATACCATTTAATTCTATATCCATTGGGTATTTCCTAAGATATACGGGAATTCTGAAATCAAACTTTGCAATAATTGGAAATTTCACGTATCATATGGGCGCGTTATACAAAAACACATTTTTTCCCTAAACTATATATTTTGTAATTAAACGAATACCACAGTTAGTCCAATAATGTGATATATTACTAAATGAAACCAATTATTTGTATATCCATTGGGTATTTCTTAAGATATACAGGAATTTTTAAATCAAACTTTGCGTTAATAAGAAATTTCACGAACCAAAAAGGGCGCACTATACAAAAACTCATTTTTTTCATAAATTATATTTTTTGTAATAAAACGAATACCACAGTTTGTTTAATAATGGGATTTTTTACTAAATCAAACCATTTATTTGTATGTCTATTGCGTATTTCTTAAGATATAAGGGAATTTCAAAACCAAACTTTTAGGGAATCAGAAATTTCACGTACCATTTGTGTAGCACTATACAAAAACTGATTTTTCTCCTAAATTATATTTTTTATAATAAAACGAATACCACAGTTAGTCTAATAATTTGGTTTACTATTAAATAAAAACATTTATTTGTATATTCATTTGGTTTTTTATAGAATATACGGTAATTTCGAAACATAACTTTTCGAGAATCAGAAATTTCACGTACCATTTGTGAAGCACTATAGAAAAATTGATTTTTCTCCTAAATTATATTTTTTGTAATAAAACGAATATCACAGTTAGTCTAATAATGATATTTATTACTAAATGAAACCATTTATTTGTATATCCATTGGGTATTTCTTAAGATATACAGGAATTTTTAAATCAAACTTTACGGGAATAAGAAATTTCACATACCTTATGGGCGTACTATACAAAAACTCTTTTTTCAACTAAATTATATTTTTTGTAATGAAACGAACAGAACAGTTAGTCTAATAATAGGATTTATTACTAAATGAAACCATTTATTTGTATATCCATTGGGTATTTCTTAAGATATACGGGAATTTTTAAATCAAACTTTGCGGGAATCAGAAATTTTACGTACCATATGTGGCGCACTATACAAAAACTCATTTTTCTCCTAAATTATATTTTTTGTAATAAAACGAATACCACAGTTAGTCTAATAATGGGATTTATTACTAAATGAAACCATTTATTTGTATATCCATTGGGTATTTCTTAAGATATACGGGAATTTTGAAATCAAACTTTGCGGGAATCAGAAATTTCACGTACCATATGTGGCGCACTATACAAAAACTCATTTTTCTCCTAAATTATATTTTTTGTAATAAAACGAATACCACAGTTAGTCTAATAATGGGATTTATTACTAAATGAAACCATTTATTTGTATATCCATTGGGTATTTCTTAAGATATACGGGAATTTTTAAATCAAACTTTGCGGGAATCAGAAATTTCACGTACCATATGTGGCGCACTATACAGAAACTCATTTTTCTCCTAAATTATATTTTTTGTAATAAAACGAATACCACAGTTAGTCTAATAATGGGATTTATTACTAAATGAAACCATTTATTTGTATATCCATTGGGTATTTCTTAAGATATACGGGAATTTTTAAATCAAACTTTGCGGGAATCAGAAATTTCACGTACCATATGTGGCGCACTATACAAAAACTCATTTTTCTCCTAAATTATATTTTTTGTAATAAAACGAATACCACAGTTAGTCTAATAATGGGATTTATTACTAAATGAAACCATTTATTTGTATATCCATTGGGTATTTCTTAAGATATACGGGAATTTTGAAATCAAACTTTGCGGGAATCAGAAATTTCACGTACCATATGTGGCGCACTATACAAAAACTCATTTTTCTCCTAAATTATATTTTTTGTAATAAAACGAATACCACAGTTAGTCTAATAATGGGATTTATTACTAAATGAAACCATTTATTTGTATATCCATTGGGTATTTCTTAAGATATACGGGAATTTTGAAATCAAACTTTGCGGGAATCAGAAATTTCACGTACCATATGTGGCGCACTATACAAAAACTCATTTTTCTCCTAAATTATATTTTTTGTAATAAAACGAATACCACAGTTAGTCTAATAATGGGATTTATTACTAAATGAAACCATTTATTTGTATATCCATTGGGTATTTCTTAAGATATACGGGAATTTTGAAATCAAACTTTGCGGGAATCAGAAATTTCACGTACCATATGTGGCGCACTATACAAAAACTCATTTTTCTCCTAAATTATATTTTTTGTAATAAAACGAATACCACAGTTAGTCTAATAATGGGATTTATTACTAAATGAAACCATTTATTTGTATATCCATTGGGTATTTCTTAAGATATACGGGAATTTTGAAATCAAACTTTGCGGGAATCAGAAATTTCACGTACCATATGTGGCGCACTATACAAAAACTCATTTTTCTCCTAAATTATATTTTTTGTAATAAAACGAATACCACAGTTAGTCTAATAATGGGATTTATTACTAAATGAAACCATTTATTTGTATATCCATTGGGTATTTCTTAAGATATACGGGAATTTTTAAATCAAACTTTGCGGGAATCAGAAATTTCACGTACCATATGTGGCGCACTATACAAAAACTCATTTTTCTCCTAAATTATATTTTTTGTAATAAAACGAATACCACAGTTAGTCTAATAATGGGATTTATTACTAAATGAAACCATTTATTTGTATATCCATTGGGTATTTCTTAAGATATACGGGAATTTTGAAATCAAACTTTGCGGGAATCAGAAATTTCACGTCACCATATGTGGAGCACTATACAAAAACTGATTTTTCTCCTAAATTATATTTTTTGTAATAAAACGAATACCACAGTTAGTCTAATAATGAGATTTATTACTAAATAAAACCATTTATTTGTAAATCCATTGGGTATTTCTTAAGATATATGGGAATTTTGAAATCATAACTTTTCGAGAATCAGAAATTTCACGTACCATTTGTGGAGCACTATACAAAAATTGATTTTTCTCCTAAATTATATTTTTTGTAATAAAACGAATATCACAGTTAGTCTAATAATGGGATTTATTACTAAATGAAACCATTTATTTGTATATCCATTGGGTATTTCTTAAGATATACGGGAATTTTGAAATCAAACTTTGCGGGAATCAGAAATTTTACGTTTCATATGGTCACACTATACAAAAACTCATTTTTCTCCTAAATTATATTTTTTGTAATAAAATGAATACCACAGTTAGTCTAATAATGGGATTTATTACTAAATGAAACCATTTAATTGTATATCCATTGGGTATTTCTTAAGATATACAGGAATTTTTAAATCAAACTTTGCGGGAATCAGAAATTTCACGTACCAAATATGGCGCACTATACAAAAACTCATTTTTCTCCTAAATTATATTTTTTATAATAAAATGAATACCACAGTTAGTTTAATAATGGGATTTATTACTAAATCAATCCATTTATTTGTATATCCATTGGGTATTTCTTAAGATATACGGGAATATCGAAATCAAACTTTGCGGGAATCAGAAATTTCACGTACCATATGTGGCACTCTATACAAAAACTCATTTTTCTCCTAAATTATATTTTTTGTAATAAAACGAATACCACAGTTAGTCTAATAATGGGATTTATTACTAAATGAAACCATTTATTTGTGTATCCATTGGGTATTTTTTAAGATATTCGGGAATTTTGAAATCAAACTTTGAGGGAATCAGAAAATCACGGACCATAGATGGCGCACAATACAAAAACACATTTTTCTCTTAAAGTATATTTTTTGTAATAAAACAAATACTACAGTTACTCAAATAGTGGGATTTATTACTAAATGAAACCATTTATTTCTATATCCATTGGGTATTTCTTAAGATATACGGGAATTCTGAAATGAAACTTTGCAAGAATTGGAAATTTCACGTATCATATGGGCGCACTATACAAAAACTCTTTCTTCAACTAAATTATATTTTTTGAAAAAAATGAATAATACAGTTAGTCTAATAATGGTAGTTATTACTAAATGAAACTAATTGTTTTTATATCCATATGGTATTTTTTAAGATATACGGGAATTTTGAAATCAAACTTTGAGGGAATCAGAATATCTCGTACCATAAGTGGCGCAATTAACAAAAACTCATTTTTCTCCTAAATTATATTTTTTGTAGTAAAATGAATACCACAGTAAGTCTAATAATGGGATTTATTACTAAATGAAACCATTTACTTGTACATCCATTGGGTATTTCTTAAGATATACAGGAATTTTTAAATCAAACTATACGGGAATAAGAAATTTCATGTTGTAGTTTTTTTTCAAATGTAGTTTTTTGCTGAAATATATAAGATATCACTTCAGACATTTGCGCGCACCATAAAAAATTCATTTTTCTCCTAAAATATACTTTTCATAATAAAATGAATACCACAGTTAGTTTGGAAATATTATTTACTATAAAATTGAACCATTTATTTTTATATCTATTGGCCATTTTTAAGGATATTGAAGAAATTTTGGATTTTTATCTCAATGTAATTGGGAATCTGAAGTCACTTTTGTCATTTGAGCTTGTCTGTGTGAAAATTATAGCCATGGGAAACTTATGAAAAACCATGTAAAGATTAAATTTAATAAGGTAATGCTAATTGCAGAATTTTATGTAAATACTTGTATCTTTGTGGGAGATTGAGTTTGCTTGGCAAAACATATAAGATATCACTTGTGCACCATCCAAAAACTCACTTTTCTCCTAAAATATACTTTTTATAATAAAATGAATACCAGAGTTAGTCTAGAAATATTATTTACTATAAAATTGAACCATTTATTTTTATCTATTGGTCATTTTTTAAGATATTGAGGAAATTTTGGATTTTGATCTCAATGTAATTGGGAATCTGAAGTCACTTTTGTAACTTGAGCTTGTCTGTGTGAAAATTCTGGCCATAGGAAACTTATGAAAAACCATAAAAAGATTAAGTTTAATAAGGTAATGCTAATTGTAGAATTTTATGTAAATACTTGTTTTCTTTTTTGTGGGAGATTGAGTTGTTTGTTGCTGAAACATATAAGATATCACTTGTGCACCATCCAAAAACTCACTTTTCTCCTAAAATATACTTTTTATAATAAAATGAATACCACAGTTAGTCTAGAAATATTATTAACTATAAAATTGAACCATTTATTTCTATATCTATTGGTCATTTTTTAAGATATTGAGGAAATTTTGGATTTTGATCTCAATGTAATTGGGAATCTGAAGTCACTTTTGTAACTTGAGCTTGTCTGTGTGAAAATTCTGGCCATGGGAAACTTATGAAAAACCATAAAAAGATTAAGTTTAATAAGGTAATGCTAATTGCAGAATTTTATGTAAATAGTTGTATTCGTTTTTTTAGGAGATTGAGTTGTTTGTTGCTGAAACATATAAGATATCACTTCAGACAATCGCGCACACCAAAAAAAACTCACTTTTCTCCTAAAATATACTTTTCATAATAAAATGAATACCACAGTTAGTTTGGAAATATTATTTACTATAAAATTGAACCATTTATTTCTATATCTATTGGCCATTTTTAAGGATATTGAAGAAATTTTGGATTTTTATCTCAATGTAATTGGGAATCTGAAGTTACTTTTGTCACTTGAGCTTGTCTGTGTGAAAATTATAGCCATGGGAAACTTATGAAAAACCATGTAAAGATTAAGTTTAATAAGGTAATGCTAATTGCAGAATATTATGTTAATACTTGTATTCGTTTTTGTGGGAGATTGAGTTGTTTGTTGCTGAAACACATAAGAGGTCACTTCGCACAGTGAGCGCACCATCCAAAGACTCACTTTTCTCCTAAAATATACTTTTTATAATAAAATGAATACCACAGTTAGTCTAGAAACATTATTTACTATAAAATTAAACCATTTATTTCTATATCTATTGGCCATTTTTTAAGATATTGAGGAAATTTTAGATTTTCATCTCAAATGTAATTGGGAATCTGAAGTCACTTGTGTCACTTGAGCTTGTCAGTGTGCAAATTCTGGCCATAGGAAACTTATGAAAAACCATATACAGATTAAGTGTAATAAGGTAATGCTAATTGCAGAATTTTATGTAAATACTTCTATTCGTTTTTGTGGGAGATTGAGTTGTTTTTTGCTGAAATACATAAGATATCACTTCGGACAATTGAGCGCACCATACAAAGACTCACTTTTTCTCCTAAAATATACTTTTTATAATAAAATGAATACCAGTTAGTCTAGAAACATTATTTACTATAAAATTAAACCATTTATTTCTATATCTATTGGCCATTTTTTAAGATATTGAGGAAATTTTGGATTTTCATCTCAAATGTAATTGGGAATCTGAAGTCACTTGTGTCACTTGAGCTTGTCTGTGCAAATTCTGGCCATAGGAAACTTATGAAAAACCATATAAAGATTAAGTGTAATAAGGTAATGCTAATTGCAGAATTTTATGTAAATACTTCTATTCGTTTTTGTGGAGATTGAGTTGTTTTTTGCTGAAATACATAAGATATCACTTCGGACAATTGAGCGCACCATACAAAGACTCACTTTTCTCCTAAAATATACTTTTTATAATAAAATGAATACCACAGTTAGTCTAGAAACATTATTTACTATAAAATTAAACCATTTATTTCTATATCTATTGGCCATTTTTTAAGATATTGAGGAAATTTTGATTTTCATCTCAAATGTAATTGGGAATCTGAAGTCACTTGTGTCACTTGAGCTTGTCTGTGTGCAAATTCTGGCCATAGGAAACTTATGAAAAACCATAAAGATTAAGTGTAATAAGGTAATGCTAATTGCAGAATTTTATGTAAATACTTCTATTCGTTTTTTGTGGGAGATTGAGTTGTTTTTTGCTGAAATACATAAGATATCACTTCGGACAATTGAGCGCACCATACAAAGACTCACTTTTCTCCTAAAATATACTTTTTATAATAAAATGAATACCACAGTTAGTCTAGAAACATTATTTACTATAAAATTAAACCATTTATTTCTATATCTATTGGCCATTTTTTAAGATATTGAGGAAATTTTGGATTTTCATCTCAAATGTAATTGGGAATCTGAAGTCACTTGTGTCACTTGAGCTTGTCTGTGTGCAAATTCTAAACATAGGAAACTTATGCGAAAAACCATATAAAGATTAAGTGTAATAAGGTAATGTTAATTGCAGAATTTTATGTAAATACTTCTATTCGTTTTTGTGGGAGATTGAGTTGTTTTTTGCTGAAATACATAAGATATCACTTCGGACAATTGAGCGCACCATACAAAGACTCACTTTTCTCCTAAAATATACTTTTTATAATAAATGAATACCACAGTTAGTCTAGAAACATTATTTACTATAAAATTAAACCATTTATTTCTATATCTATTGGCCATTTTTTAAGATATTGAGGAAATTTTGGATTTTCATCTCAAATGTAATTGGGAATCTGAAGTCACTTGTGTCACTTGAGCTTGTCTGTGTGCAAATTCTGGCCATAGGAAACTTATGAAAAACCATATAAAGATTAAGTGTAATAAGGTAATGCTAATTGCAGAATTTTATGTAAATACTTCTATTCGTTTTTGTGGGAGATTGAGTTGTTTTTTGCTGAGTTGTTTGTTGCTGAAACATATAAGATATCACTTGTGCACCATCCAAAAACTCACTTTTCTCCTAAAATATACTTTTTATAATAAAATGAATACCACAGTTAGTCTAGAAATATTATTAACTATAAAATTGAACCATTTATTTCTATATCTATTGGTCATTTTTTAAGATATTGAAGAAATTTTGGATTTTGATCTCAATGTAATTGGGAATCTGAAGTCACTTTTGTCACTTGAGCTTGTCTGTGTGAAAATTCTGGCCATGGGAAACTTATGAAAAACCATAAAAAGATTAAGTTTAATAAGGTAATGCTAATTGCAGAATTTTATGTAAATAGTTGTATTCGTTTTTTTAGGAGATTGAGTTGTTTGTTGCTGAAACATATAAGATATCACTTCAGACATTTGCGCGCACCATAAAAAATTCATTTTTCTCCTAAAATATACTTTTCATAATAAAATGAATACCACAGTTAGTTTGGAAATATTATTTACTATAAAATTGAACCATTTATTTCTATATCTATTGGCCATTTTTAAGGATATTGAAGAAATTTTGGATTTTTATCTCAATGTAATTGGGAATCTGAAGTTACTTTTGTCACTTGAGCTTGTCTGTGTGAAAATTATAGCCATGGGAAACTTATGAAAAACCATGTAAAGATTAAGTTTAATAAGGTAAT